>NW_025903663.1:32108-43163 GCF_018835915.1 Vigna umbellata
TATATATATATATATATATATATATATATATGAAAGACAAATTTGTCCATATACTGATTACACGAGTCTAGCAATATTTGTTAGTCAAGCTTTTCTATACACTCGTTAGATGAGTCTAACAATATATATTAGATGAGTTTTTTCATACATAGATTAGATGAGTCTATTAATACACATTACACGAGTCTACCAATTAACTGATTAGATGAGTCTTGCAATACACATTAGGTGACTTTTTTCATACACTGATTAGATGAATCTAGCAAAACACATTAAATGAGTCTATCCATAAACTTATTAGACAACTATAGCAAAAAACATTAAATGAGTCATTTTGTACATTGATTAGATGAGTCATTTCATACATTGATTAGATAAATATAGGAATACACATTATATGAGTATACTCATAAATTATTTAGATGAGTCTAGCAATATACATTAAAAGATTATGTCTATACACATATTACAAGATATTAACAATTAGATGAGTTTGTCCATATAAAGCTTAGATGAGTCTTGCAATACACATTAGACAAGTTTGTTCATACATTGAATATATGAGTCTACTAATACATATTAGAGGAGTTTGTCAACACTAATTAGATGTATATAGAAAAAAACATGAGACAAGTCACTACATCCGTTGATTATACGAGTTTAGGAATACACAAAAGGAGACTTTGTTCATACATTGATTAGACGAGTCTAGTGAGATACATTACACGAGCTTGTCCATACATTGATTACACAAGTCTTATAATATATATTAGACAAATTTATCCAAACATTGATTAGATGAGTATACTAAAAACAATGCATGAGTCATTCTATATACACATTAGACGAGTTTTGGAATACACATTAGGCAAATTTCTCTGTGCACTTATTAGACGAGTCTAACAACACACATTGAACAAATATGTTCATACACTGATTACACGAGTCTAACAATATATATTAGACAAATTTATCCATAAACTGATTAAATGAGTTTAGCAATATATACTAGACAAATTTGTTCATACATAAATTAAACGACTCTATTAACACACATTAAACGAGTATGTTTATTCATTGATTACACAAGTCTAGGAATACACATTTGATGACTTTTTCCACACTAGTTAGACGAGTCTAGCAATACACATTAGACGAGCTTGTCCATACATCAAATATATGAGTTTAGCATTACACATTAGACAAGTTGTTCATTCATAAATTAGATGAGTCTTGCAATACACATTAAAGAATCTATCTATACACTAATTAGACAAGTCTTTTAATACATATTAAATGAGTTTGTTCATTCACTTACTAGACGAGTCTTATAGTGCACATTGGACAAATCTGTTTATACATTGA
Source organism: Vigna umbellata (assembly GCF_018835915.1). The sequence continues at coordinate 33,474 of NW_025903663.1, forward strand.
TAAAAAGAGTCTTCATATATATTACATGAATCTGTCTATATATTAATTAGACATGCTTATCATTACATATTAGACAACTTTGTGGATACATTTATTATACAAGTCTAACAAAAATCATTAAACAAGTATATCTTTATACTAATTATATGATATGAGTTTCTCAAACAAGTATATCTTTATACTAATATTAATCTTTGTGTAAATATCGTACTTATGAAGTTTTATTTTGTAAGATCCATGAAAAATATTTACCTTAATAGTAACAATTTTATTCCTAGTAGTAATAAATTTCTTTGTGAATGGAAAATATAATAAGTTTATGTAAAAATAAAATGTGGAAAGCTAAATAAGAAATTTTGGTAGCTTAAATGGTAGAAAATTGTGGTGATTTCAAGAACATGGGTTCAAACTCTTTTCTACCTTTTTCTTTAAAAATAATTAAAAATATTGATAGTGGATAAAGCACTCTAGGTTTGAAGGCATTATTGAGGGATCCAATATGTCAAGTGGTGATTAAAATATTAATATAATAAAATAATATTAACATAATAAATAATATTAAAAAATTGTTGAATAGTAAAATTTTTGGACTATAAATAGTCATGAGAGGGGAGGCTATTATGCAAAAAGAGAGGAAGAATCAAGTGAGAAAACTTGAGAAATAGAGAAGAAAGAGTTAGGAAGAAATTTTTAGTTGCAAGAAGAGTAGAGGTTGTTGAGGATTTTCGGGGAAACAAATTCTGAGCAAGAGATTAAGTCTGGAATAGAGGTAGGGGAGCTAACCTTTCTAAGCTTTTATATTATGATTTAGTATTTTTTATTATTATTCATGTCTTGAAATTCTCTGTGAATATTGTTTATGAAAAACATATGTGCTTACTTATCTATAGTGAATTTCTTTGTTAATATTATATGTTGCTGTTTAAATCTGTAAATAAGGAATTTGTTAAAAACTAGTTGAGGAACACTTTGGCTAAGGAAATACTTGGTACTTAAGTTGTCCATTGTGACACACATCTCTTTCCTAGAAGTCTACTCCATAGGTTTTTAACTTAAATCCTATTGAACAGATTAAGTACTCTTAAACTATTATGCAATATTCTATTTATATTTTATATTTGTATTACAAATATAATTATAGTCACTTATTTTTTCAAAGAATATATTTTAATAGCACTTTTATCTTTCTATAAATTTTTAGTTTACGAAATATATAGAAATTTTCATTGATAAGATTTTTTTATTATTTTTAATTAAAACTGTTTATGCATATTTTTACATTTGTTTCAAAATCATTTTATTTTTTATTTTTTACTTCTTCTTTTCTCACACAAAATTTACTCAAACATTTAAAAAAATTGAACAAGCATTTGAAAACAATAATAACTATATTTTCAATTTAAAAAGAAAGCCTTTTTTTTCTAAAAAAACTAAAAAAATCGCATCCAATATTTGAGTGACTAAAAGTATAATCACCAATAATAAAAGAAAATAGCATGCATATGTATTTATTACGCGATATGAGAGTTTATATATATATATATATATATATATATATATATATATGAGATGAATATATCTAGTTATATATAAATACCAAAGTAGATTTAATTATGTTATTAATTCAATTTATTTTCACATAAAATATATTCACTTATTTTGGACCTATTACATTAATAATCAAAATTAAAAGGTTTTTATAGTTATATAATCACTTAAAAGTATCCTATTGTTTTTAAAAGTCATGTGTGTGTCTAAAGTGTAATGGGTAAGATATGAAACAGTGAGAAAACGAATATAAAGTGCATAACTAAAATGAATGACTAAGATATAAAATAATTAAAACAGTTCTAATAATTTATGATTGTTTGTATAAGATATTCTAGCTTACATTTTTAATACAGATAGATACATAAGCTTTAGCATCTAACCAATATCTTTCATGGAGGATATTCTTAAATAAAGTGGCTACGGGAGATAACTTAAAAGTTGGAGATTAATGTTGGAAAGTACTTTATTTCTCTTAGTAAATCAGGAATCGAGTAGGCATTTCTTTCTCTTATGTACGTATAATAAGTAGAATTTGTATTAGTAGTGTATCATAACCAATCAATGTAACATTTTCAACAATTTGAAATTACAAAATTTAGCAGTGAGAAAAACATTATATATAGATGACTATTTGTTTGTATATATCTAATCAAAGAAATAAAATTTAATAAAAAAATGAGAGAAAAGACATTTTTTAAGGCTTTTGTTCTTGTTGAAATTAAAACGTGACCTTCTGACAGATAATAAAATGCGATGAGATTAAAAAATAATGAAAGTTGAAAAGGGGAGGAAGATTCATGTATGTAAAACACTCTCTAAGTTAATAAGAAAATTGAATTTTTTTATGCATAAAAGAATGAGTATGATTTTTTTTTAAATATTTTTACTCATACAAAATAACATGTGTATTTATAAGATCTTGGAACCTTGTCATTTATCCTATTTAAATAGACAATATAATTTAGATACATGCTATTAAAAGACATTAATAACTATTTAAAAACTACAACAAAACTATCGAAATTTAGTAATTGATTTTTGTTAGGTCATGTCACTTAGCACATTTTGATTGGATATGTACCTGTCTTTTAATCACTCTTAAGAGTACAACTCATTTTTCTTTATATAGTGTATAGGTAATGTGAAAAACTTGCTTGTGTTTCGTTAAGTTTTGATGTGGTCTACTTTTAATATAGCAGTTAGACTATAGAACCAAACATAAAAACATATGTAATACATTAGATATATGGTTTTAAGGTATAATCACACTCACAAAACCCAATATTTGAAGGAAAAGACAACTATACGATGAATATATTTCTTCATAATGAGATGTTTCAAATCAAATTTCTGCATTCTTGTGTTGTGTTGGATGTTTATCCAAGTTTACGAATGAGCAATCTTCACTTTTGCTATTTCGAAGAAAGATTAATTTCGAGTCACAAGTCATGGGTTTGTGAGGAGTGTTAGTGGACGTTAATGATGATCTTTCTTATGCATGTAATATAGTATTTAGAACTGAGAGGGGTTACAAACAGATATAACTTCCATTCATTAGACTGAAAATCATAGTAAGGGGATGCAACTCGTGATAGATCAAGCATGGAAAATGTATGTTTTGAAAGGTAAGCAAGACATCCTTACAAGGTGAGTAAGAATTTATATTATATGGTGCATCAATTGTTCCATAATGTAGGTTAAATGGGCTAAGTCACAATCAAATTATGGTACTTAGATTACTACATTCTTAATTTATGTTTTGACCATAGTTATACATTTGGTCTAATGGTAAACACTCAATCTAATAGATGAGATCAAATCTAAAATTATCGATTTTATTTTCAAGAGAATAGTTATTCAAGAGAGAATATTGTTAATGAGGAAGAGATTGCCATATGGAGCGTCTCACATAGTGAAAACAATCACAATAAATCTAAGCTAAAATAATCACACTTTTAGGAAAAAGACAATAAGAGAGAGAAATAAATGATACAAGTATTTAACATGGTTACAAATGCAAACATGATTACAAATGCTTGAGTATTATACACTTACGTCCACACTACACTAGGAAACATATTTAATTTGGCGTATCTTTCAAGTTTTACAAAGGTTGCTTATATAGCTAAATAGAGAACAACAACTCACAATATTAAGTAATGTAGGACTAAATTAAGCTCCACAATACTTAGAGGTAGTAATCGGTTAAATTAGGTTAATTAATCGATTGGATTGGATTAATTAGTTGTTTGGGTTTTTTTCTTTCCCCTTCTCCCTTTTCTTTGTTTGTAGAAACCCTATATAAACAAAGGGTTTCCCTTTCATGAATAAATGAAACCAATAAAGAGTTTCAATAGAGAACTTTTGAGTTTCCCTTACCTACTCTCAATTTTTCTTATGTTTCATGTCTTCGGCATCTACCACTACCACGAACTTCTCTCTAGTTGTATTTTTTCTCTCTTCGTGCCATCTTTGATACAAATTTTAGCAATATTGTGGTTGGATTCACGATGATGTTGAACTTTATGGTAAAACACATTGTGTGCTTTTATTGTCTCCTATTTTTCATGTCATAGGAAATCAAGAAAAACATTAAGAAAATGAAAGATTTATTGTCATAGAAAAATAGAAGAATGAAAGGGAATAATAGTGAAAACTTTTAGAAATGAACACTTTTTATATCGATTGTGATCTTAACTGGTATAGAAAAAGACATATTTTATAGAAGTTTTGAAACCGAAAAAAAAAACAAAAACTTTCCATACTGTATATATCTATACCAGTTTTAAAATCGGTATAAATTTTTTTTAACCGATATAAAAACATTTTTTTTAACCTATATACAAATATTTTTTATTAAATATTATCCCAAACAAATAATATATAAAATATTTTTCATGTAAAAAATAAAATTTTATAACGAGTTATAATATAAATTCTACATGTCATTTTTCGGAAAAAATTATAACATGATAAAGTGTATAATTAATGAAATACTTTATACCTTAGTTTAGGAAAAAATATACTTAACATAAAATTCAATAATGATTATCCTGAACGATATAATTAATTTTAGATTTTTTGAATATATATTCCATTCTATCACGATCTAAAAATAATTGATCTTTTAAATAACTTTTGGAAAATACCTTTAATTTTCAAAATCTACATTATTTCCGCACTTTAAAGATAAATGTGTCCACAAAAGTAGTAGCTATATAGAAGCATGCATTGGTCGAATTCTATTATATATTTTTGTAAGTGAGAGACGATGTGAGGCACAAGAATATGCAACAAAGCACATTTCTATCCACAACTTTGAGTTGGATCATCCATGTGGGTTGTTGGTCTAAACTTATAGTTGTCCAAGTCACCTAATAAACTCCATAAAAGATTTATATAAAATGGCTCTCATTTATTTTTTATGCTCTAATTTTTTGGTTTAGTGTGATTTTATGCTAGAACAACATGTTATTTTACTTTGTTTTCAAAATTAAAAAATATATATAAAAAAAATAAAACGCATTTTTAAAAATTAAAATTATATTATTGAATTTTAATTCTTATTTATGTATAATAGTTTTATATATAAATTAATATTTGCCTAGTAATTGAACACGTGTTCTTTAGCACACAAACAAAGTATCCCTTCCTAAAAAGGTAAGACAGATGATAGAATATTTGCCTTCCTTTTGTCTATACCAAATAACATTAATATCACATTTTTTATAAGCATATAAATCTATAACACGTTTTGTTGAATTCGAAAGGAATGCAAACATGCTGGTTTCCAATAAAACCGCCAAATTTAAGATGATAGTTATTCCTTCTTACTTAAAATTTTATCACAAAAATTAAGAATAATATTATTAAAATTATTTGTATAAAATATTTAATTTTTGGAAATGTTTTCTATGTCTTCCAAAGAGTATACACTCAAGTTTTTTTTCCTTATTATTATTATTCTAAAGTTTTAATTAACTTAGCATCGAAAATTATAACGCAAAGTAGACTTCTATTTGATATTTGGATTTGACAACTCGAATTAACTTTAAAAGGTCCACTAACTTAAAAATGAGACTTTGTCAACAATATTTGACCACCCTATCATACGAATATGTTTTCTTAATTAAAATTTTAGTATAATTATTTATTATCATAACTCATTACTAATATCATTACCAAACATATTTTATACAAACTCATTTCATACTCATATATAGATTAATAGCTAAACCTTAATCAAATACATGAAATTCTACACCTTGTTGTTCTAAATATTAACTTTATTGTTTACATTCTAAATGTTTTACTATTTTTATTCAAGTAAATAAAATTTAATTTTTCATTTTATTTTTTATTTAAATTACTTCAATTAATTGAAGGAGGGAAAAGAAATGGTGAATCCATTACAAAAGGAATATAAGACAGAGGTGATATTTTTTTAAGAGATAAAAGTAATAAATATATATAAAAGAAAAAGAAAGAAAGAGAGATAAAAATAAGAGTATATAAATTTCATATAAAAAAAAACCAACTAAATAATCAATAACTATATATTCTTATTGGAAATAGAATTAAATTATAAATGGAATATAATTAATATTTATTAAATCAATTTTATAAGATTGTATTAGACATAAATCTGTTATCAAGATGGTAGCAGAGTTTACTCTAATTAAATTCTTTGAAAGTATTATACATTTGGACCAATCAAATTATAATGAATAACTTTTTTTATTAAGATGACTCGCAATAATTCAATTAGAATAATTCGTTTGAATGCATGATACTTTCTATAATCAAACCAATCCCATTTAGGGTTATAATTAGATAAGGGATATCTAATAGATAAAAAAAATATTTTATGATTTAAAGAATAATAATATTTTTATTGTATTATTATTTGAATTAAATATTATATTTGAGAAAAAAAAAACTGACATTAAAAAATACATGTGAATGCGGAAAGAGGTAAACATACTCTTACCTTTATTGGACATTCAAAATTTAACAGGTAAATTATGAACTAGATTTAGGATTTAAATAATGAATTTGATTTCTACGACGTTTGTGGTTACAATTCAATACTTTACAAGAAATAATTTATCCGTATAAATAAATGTTTTCTATGAGTTGACTGAAATTAATATGTTCGACTTTATTTTAATATATTGAATATTTTTAGATGTTTAAATTTTAGTTGATTAAGTTAAATTGGTTTAGTATGATGTTTTTCTTAAATTATGTGTATTAACCTAGAAAAACTTTTTATATCGATTAAAAAAATACTTCTTACATTAGTTGTAAAATAAGTATAGAAGTAGAGGGTAAACTTTCTATAACAATTTCCAAATTGGTGTAAAAGGTGTTACTTTTCATACCAGTTAAACTCTTATTGATATAAAAAATATTTCAAACAAGAAAACCCTTCTTCAAATTTTTAAACATTCATTCAAACTATCAATACATTCTTTAACTTCGTCAAAATGTCTTTTATCAAGTAAATTATATATCTTCGTATCTCTCCACTGTATCAACAAAATTCAAATTACCATCAAATAAAAAAATAAGAAATTAAATTTTATACTAATTATAATTAGAATCAATATAAAAAATTTTCTTATTTATTATAAAAGTGTAATCGCATCTTTTTATAATAATATATATATATATATATATATATATATATATATATATATATAAACTATCTTTTACTAAATATTGATATTTATATATGTGATATCCCAATTATATATAGAAAGCATATATAATAAAGACGTCATTATACATAATATAGGAAAGCAGTCAAGAGTAATTAAGGATTACAGTCTTCCTTAAAGTAACTTCAGAAATTAAACTTCAACTCCAAAGAGATCTAAACTGTAAACTTAAAGGGAAACAATATTTCAAATTACAGACAATAATCGATAACATCCTAAGGAGACTAGGCAACAACATTGTCCTCAACTTCCAAGGTCGTCTCCAAAAGAACCTCCTCGTCATCTGCTAACAACCAAGTGAATGATAATCGAAAAAGAAACATACACAAGCAAAAAAAACAAGCAAGGGTGAGCTAGATATAAAAAGCATGTTATTCAACCTCACACGACATGCAAAAGTCACTCAAACATGGTAAAATGACATTACAAGACTTGTTACTTTATAAACCAACTCGTCCAGACTAGAATGATTATCGAGCTATGGAGGGTCTTGCACTCGTGGTGGCTTATGAAACTTGGGCTCCCCCACCCTACCACACTGACGAGATTAGTCAGTTATCACTCACCTTGGGCCATACTAGAAGCACCCAAGACTAGGACCTCCTGCTACTCCTCACCACATGGTTCAATCCTCTCTACGTGAGAAGAAGGACCATTGGAGTTTCAAGATGACCCCCAAAACTAAGCTACCATGCAATCATTCTACACACCACCAGGGCACCACCATGTATCCTCTCCTTGAGGATCATGAAATTACGTCCATGAACCATACTGTCACTTTGAAACTTAACCCAAGACATGAATAACCAGATACCATCATATTATCAAAGTGAATCCAACATATCTCATACATTCCCATACTTCCCACATAAATCACATCATAATATGCATTCCAAGCAATTGATCCAATCAAAGATATCAAAAGAAGAGACTTGACCCAACAGGAGTCACACAGCGCATCTATTCGCAAGGCGAGACAGGAGGATCTCGCACAAACCACACCTTAATTCGCATAACGAATTAAGTCGCAGCATACATCAGACTTCAAACCTCTCGCACAACGCACCCAGGTCGCACAACGAATTTCCCAAACAGTGAGCACCCTCTACAAGGTCTCACTATGCGAGACAACTCGCATAGCGACTCTGCATAATCAGTAGAACGAAATTTCTGCAAAATTATCTACTCAACCATTCCTTACCACTTCTAGACCTTTCTTCCAACTTCTAATGCCCCTAACTCATATTTCATACCTAGTTAAAATTGTCTAGGCGCTCCTAAAGTGACATTAACATGATTCTAAAGTGATCACTACCAAACTTTTCATTAAAACTCTAATGTTATTAAACTAAGGACCCAATTTCAATTCTACCTTGTTGCTAATGACTTTACTCAGTTTTCTGACCCTAACGAGTTTTAATTTACTCATCTAGACTAGCCCCACTTGCCCAATTGGTCATCGGAGAAGAACCCAATGTCTGAATGCATCAAACTCACCTTCGATGCTAGCACATATGACTAGTCACAACTGACTGGATCAGACCAGGGCTGCTCTATGATCAGGGATGTGCCAACTCAAGTTTTTAAGGTTCCTCTATCCTACCAACAAAGTACTCTCAATAAGTCACAATTTATTTATCTAAGTCATCCAAATTGTCCTATGGTGTTCTAGACTCCGATTGCCCAATTACAATACTTCACTTCCCTTCTTAGTAACCGAAAATAGTATTTGTACACCCACTCACCATCCATATTAACTTTTTTACAGCATTCATACTCCAAACCGGTAATCCAATACAACCAACAAGCTCATCCGAGTCAGAGAATACTCAGTATACCATGGTTACACAACTTTCACATATTCAACAAAATACAAATCAACATATTCTCTACAAAAATATAACTCAACAGTAAATAATCATAAATTATCAAGCATACGCATCATATAGTTCAAACAAAACATAACTAGCTCCACTTACCTCTATTCCAGACTTCTCTTGCTCCGAATTTGTTTCCCCGAAAAATCCTCTAGAGCCTATACTCTTCTTGCAACTAAAAATTTCTTCCTAACTCTTTCTTCTCTATTTCTCAAGGTTTCTCACTTGATTCTTCCTCTCTTTGTGCAAAATAGCCTTCCCCTCATGGCTATTTATAGTCCAAAACTTTCACTATTCATCAATTTTTTTAATATTATTTATTATTTTAATATTATTTTATTATATTAATTTCTTAATCACCACTTACGTAATGGATTCATAATGGATTCCTTAATAATGTCTTCAATTTTGAATGCTTTCTCCATTATCAATATTTTAAATTTAATTTTACTTTTTTGTTTTTTTTTATAAAAAGGTATAAAAGAGTTTGAACCCAACACCAAAATTTTCTACCAATTAAGCTACCAAAATTTTTTATT
>NW_025903664.1:5079-19373 GCF_018835915.1 Vigna umbellata
TATATATATATATATTTAAATTATGTGATATGTTAAATTAGTATTAACGTTATTTCTTTTATTTTTATTCTTGGGATTGAATAATAAATGTGTAAAAATAATAAGTGATTAACGAAAAAGATTACATTGAATTATTTTAAAAGGAATCATGTAAAAAATAAATATTAAGCCATTACTACAAATATATAATGAAAAAATATTAATAAACCTAATTAATAACAAGTGAAATGTTATTAGAGAATATATATAATTAGCTCTGTTGACAAAAAAATATATTAATACGGACGAAGTGTAGTCTTAAATCATAACTTGTGAGTTACATGTATATCTGTTTATTACTTTTCTTTTGAACTTGTGACTTACATGTAAGTATTCATTATTTATTCCGAACTTAACAAATATTTGACTCTGGAGGGAACCAAACTAACCAAAAACCTTATATGGATTTGTTTATTGTTACATGTTTATACCTAATAAATGGTTTTTCATGATTGAATATATAATAAGTATAATAGTTATAGGACAACCTGCATATGAGCGAAAAATGTGATTGGAAATATGACTGCCCAAGTGGCAAAAATGACCATTGCAGCAAGTAGTGGATGTCCTTTCCATCTCAACAGAGGCACCTGAAAAGTTTCAAATCAGTGTTATCATCATCTAAAACATTGTAAATGGGAATTTAAATAGGTTATCATAAATTGTTTAGTAGTCTACAACACTGTTTATGAACTAAAAACAATCATTTTTGTTTTCATCTTACAAATATATTTTCTATTATTATGGATATTATTATAAGTACTCTAACCTTACATAATCTTTACATATGCTTATGCCTTAACATTTTAAGGGAAAAAAATAAGTTTATATGCAATCGAAGAGAACTCACATTGATCGAATAAGCTGTCCAAAGAAGAAAGCACGATACAATACTCCAAATCAATGGCCAAGAACCTATAGTCCAGGCAATCCCAAAACTCTGTAGAAGATGATTAAAAAGCTTCCTTATACTTTGTCAGCGAAGAACTTCTTAAAAATATTAGTTTAAAAGGGAAAGAATATATATGGCACCAGAGTTAAACTTGATGCAACAATAATGACACCAGTTGTAAAGGATATTTGCCCAGATGCCAATGGAAGATAGGGTTTGTTTATCTGCAATAAAACATGCAACAAACTACTAAATAAGACAAACCATAAGTAACTTCCTCCATAATGTTTGTGAATTATAAAAGGTTGTCTGATTTATTGACCTTATTAGAACAAGTTTTAAATAATTCTGATATTATATTAAAGTAGTAAAATTTGCTCAAGAAGATAATTTGAAAAGTTTTGTTTTGTTAGAAATGTATGTTTATTGATACTAAAGTCCAAAAGACATAAACAAAGTAATTTCTTGATGAAGACATGTTTATTTCTTGTACACAGTTTCATACCTTGTCTATTTCAAGGTCAAATAATTGATTCACACCATTAACATAAATGTCCATAAACAGATGAGGTACCAAAGCCTGAAACATTTCCGGAACTCAAAAGTTGTTAATGAAGTTAAAGGGTAGTTTATAAATGACAGAGAAGTAGTTTATAATTAGAGTGTAACCTGTAACAGACCAATACAAAATAATGGAGATATATCTGATAGTCTCTCCACTACTAAGAGAGATGCAGAAACTGTGCTTAATGTCTGACCAAAAAAGATAAAAAAAATGTCTCATATTAGAAAAAAAATTAATGATATTATAGCTATACACAAAAAAAAAAAGTGTTTCATATTAGAAAAAACTTGAACTTACCCGACCAATCACGGTGTAAGGATAGCAAAACAAGTAGAAAGCAACCATAAATTCTTTTATAGATACCAAGATGTTTTTGGAGTTAGAATCTTTGGGTTCAGAATATGGTCTTGAGATGGCTTTTCCAACATATTTTTTGTTGCATTCTTCATTCGTAATCCATTTGTAATGATTGTTCAATCTTGATTGTTTGAACATCAGAGGATTATATTCTATTTGACTTTTTCTTTTGTATGGGAAAGCTTTTGAGTCACAACAACCTAAGCACCAAATGTTTGATGAAGTATTAGAGGTTATACAAAAATAAATTATATATTATATATTTGTTTTCCTTAAGTTGATAAAAAAAGATCAATATAAATGCATAATCAATTTAACATTTCTCAATTAAAACTTTAAAAGAAAAAACAGAACTTATTTTTTCTAAGACATATAACTAATATATTAATTAGCACAAAATTAGTATTCCAACATTTTATTTTATTTGTAATTAACCAAAGTAAATTATTTTAAATTTAATTTAATTTTTTTAGGGAAAAGTATGTTTGCATCCTTTCAACTAAGAAACCTCCCTCAAGGTCCCACAAAGATTGGCGAAGAGCACGGAGTTCGTTAAAGAAAATTTAATTTAATTTTGTTAACTTTTTAGTTTGGAGAAGTTCCTTAAAGAAAAACCGGATTCAAACATACTTTGTATATCATTATCGTATCAATGTCACTGTTTGCAAAGTAAAATTACAAAATAGTTAGTATATATATATATATATATATATATAGCCCATAAAGAGTTAAAGTGGTTCTATCTATCAGTACATTGCAAGTAGCAGATGAACTTGTGAAAAAGTGAGATAATAACGGAATAATAAGAGTAAATTATATTTGTATTGCTTGAGTCTTTTAGATGATATTTTTCCTTTTTCTATTTCTATACTATATATTTCTTTTATTAATTTTATGTCATCATCGTTCTATCTCCACTAAATAACACAAACCAAGGTATAAATATAAATTAGGTTACAACTTTTATATAAACGTTAAGTTAAAGAACTTTTAATTCAAACATGTATTTTTTCTTGTTTGAAAAATAACACATTAACACTCTTGCTATATTACAATGACATTATTAATACATTATTATTTTCACAAAAAAATACTATAAACATTAAAAAGCGGAAAAATATGAAAAACTCCTTAAACAATGTTAATGTAATTTATTCTGAATAAGTTTTCTTTCTTAGTATAAAAAATGTAATATATCAATAAAAGTTAGTGCGGGGATATGTGAGACATACTTGTATAGCAAATATTCTTGGTTGAACGTTCACAACGCCAGAGATTTCCACCTACAATTATCAATGATTCAAAATATAAAAAATATTTCTAATGAAAATTTGATCAAATACACAAATTAAATTATATTAAATCAAAGAACTAAGAAAAGGGTGACACTAGAGATACCAGTTGTGAATGAACATGCATTATTAGCTGAAGAGATAGCATGCACAGAATCCATGGACACAACACAGCACTTTCTATGGAAAAAGAAGATCAACTCACAATTACAGATGAAAAAATGAAGGGAATAGAGGTTAATATAGTACACTCAGCTATGTTTATTTTTCTACAAATGGACACATTTGATCACACAAGGTCAACCAGATTATTAAACAAAGGAAAAGAAAAAGAAAACAGCTGCCGCCCGCCGTAGTATAAGCTATGTGATGAATTTTTATAACAACTAATTAAGAAATAAGAAGTAGTGTTTGATTATAACTTCATGCAGCAAGTAGTATTAGATGATTTCTAATCCTACAGGGTGGATTAGTGATGAAGACATTCGACGAAAGTTTTTTTAGTCTAAGGAAGATTAAAACTGTGGTTTCTCACAGGTATCGGGAAACTGGTGAGGATGTTTCTACTCCAACTTAAGATGATTGATGAAACATTTTGTTCCACAGTCAAACGGGTTGATATAAAGGTTTGGATGGGTGGGGGGGGGGGGGGGTGGGGGGGGGGGGGGGGGGGTGGGGGGGGGGGGGGGGGGGTGGGGGGGGGGGGGGGGGGGGGGGGGTTTTTTTTTTTTTTTTTTTTGTTTTTTTTTTTTTTATTTTTTTTTGTTTTTTTTGGTTTTTTTGTTTTTTGTTTTTTTTTTTCGTGTTGTGTTTTTTTGGGGTTGGGTTTTTGGGGGGGGGTGGTCCTCAGCAAGTTTATCCCATCTTTGAATCTTGGAGTGCAAACAAAACAGATTTGATAAAAACTGAAGAAGATGAGTGGGCTAAATGGTATGCGGTGAAAATAGATTGTATGTCAGAATCGCTAAAAAGATTCTTGGGGCTCAAGTAAATTGAAAGCTGACTGCAACAAAAAATATGGATTTTTTTTTCTTGATTTTAATTTGTAATCAGTGGCTTTCTTAAGACGCTAAGGATTGAAAATCATCGACAAAATGGAAAGGAAGGTGATGTGAACAACCAGAAAGGATCAACAATAATTCTGCAACACAAGGATGGATTTTTGGTTGTTTGATTTTTATTTTGTAATCATGCTTCTTAAGGCATCTTTTTTTTGCTGGTTGTAATCATCTTTTGAATATTAATAAAATTCTCTTTTGGCAATACATTGGTGAATGGTGATTGAATTGTTTAAATTGATTAAATCACTTGTATATTGTAATTGAAACTTTAATGTTACATCATTATATTTGAATATACCATTGCACTCTTTTTGCAATAGTACGTCGATTAGTAAAGCTACTCGACGTAATCTTCATAGAAAAGTTATGAAACAAAGATATTACGTCATTTTTCAGACTTCGACGAATTATTTTTTGTCAGCCAGATTACTCCCTTTTTATTTCTTTTTCCTTTTAAACCCAAAGGTCGCTCCTTTTTTATTTATCCCTTTTTAAATTCATATAGAACGTCCAACTTTATATGGGAAAACACAGTTGGTTTGCGCTTGATAAATGTTGTGTTAGAAACGAAGAGATCCACGTCATATACTGACACCACTCGACGTTCCAGGTATATGGGAAAAGACTGTTGGCAGGCATGATAAATGCTACGATAAAAGGAAGAGATACACGTCAATATTGACACCACTCGACGCCCACATTATTTGGGAAATACATAGGGACGTCCACGTTATTTGGGAAATACATAAGGACGTCATTTTCTCTTTGGATTTCTATCACTCTTTCAAGCTCTTCGCAATGTGCACCCTTTCAAGCTATTCGCCATGACAAAGAATCAAACCACAAGGAAATACTCGCTTTGGTGAACTTGAAAGAATGATAGAGAAACAAAGAAGAAAGTTAAACAGATTGGTTACGAGATATTTGGTGAATGGAGGTTGTAGCGTTTTGAAAGGGTTAACATGAATTTGTTTACGGAAGTTTCTGTAGTTTAGTGAAGAGGAGTAGCGTTTTGAAAGGATGCGAAATCCAAATCTTTCAACCTTTTCCTTTTGGTTTTCTATAATCCTTCAAGTTTTTTTGTGTCCTTGAAGGAAATAACATAAAACACAAAGAAAAAATTAACAGATGGATTCATAACAGAATTTTTATAATAGATGTCTATAGGTTATGTAAGGCTGCAAATTGTATTTATAGAAAAAAGAATGACTGTTGGGAAAGGTTTGATGTGGGGTGACCTTTGGCTTCAATAATAAAAGGGGCAAAAGGTTGTTACAAGAAATTTTTATAAATGGATGTCTACATAATAATTACTATTGGGAAAGGCCTGATATGGGCCTTCAATAATAAAAGACAGTCTACTTAAATGATATATGGGAACATGCAGTTACTACTAGAAACGAAGAGGTTGACGTCAATTTCTCAGACTCCAAAGTATCTTTTTGGTTTAATTCTTTTTTTATTTTAATCCAACACTAAATGTCAGATTCCTTGGTATCTGACGTATATTCGTTATCCAAGGCAAAGGTCGCTCTTTTGTTTCTTTTTCCTTTTTAAATTCCCATAGAACGTCTAACTCTAGGGGACTTCGACGTGGAAAGGCATTGGAGTGGTTCTATGTTCTGTTATGGGACGTTGAACTTTGACGTTATTATGTGAGTATGACACGTCAAGCCAAATACCCACATATTTGACTTTGCTTAATAAACGTCGAAGCCACCATTACAAAGACTTTTTTTCATTGGTTTAGAGAAAAAATTAAAAACATAATTTATGGAAAATACAACGTCAAACCAAAGAAGAATTCGACGTTCTGTGGTTGGTTTAAAAGAAAAAGAAAAATAATAAAAAAAATGAACTAAATAACAATCGTCTAAGCCAGTTTAAAACTGACATTTTATGGGTTGATTTAAATGAAAATAAACAAATAATCGCTAGCTGTAATATACAACGTCCTTCTTTTGTTATGGTTTATGTCATATTAATTAAATCAATATTTTTGTATTTATTTTGTTGGACGTTGGCCTGTTTCCTTTGGACGTTATGTGATTACCGTCATCACGTCCAACTGTTTCGACGTTCTATTTATTTTAAACGTCGACCCCATAATGTGGTGATTTTCTGTTTGGTTTATAAGAAAAAAAATAAAGAATAAAAAAGGGATTTACTCTTTGGCTCATGCTGGGATATAAAACGTCGAATATTTTGTCATGGTTGACGTGAAATGTGGGTAGGAGTAATACTACTGGGAAGCAAACCAATATTTTGTTATTTTTTAATTTTAAATTGAACGTCAGATGTTTCTTAAGATGACTTATGTGATTCTAAGGTCATGTTTTACATCGATCTTGGCCTTATTTGATGTTAATACATTTTAGATTAGGTCAATATGCTTCTTGTTTGACATTAATACATTTAGACGGTGCACTACTTTAGTAATTGACGTGGTGCGAATCAATTTATTTAAAAAAATGCCACCAGTCATTTTTAACGTTGGATTTTGAGTACTACGACGTTGAACGCGTGACGTTATACGTTGTTTTTATACTAGTGAATAGAGGAAATCCTAGTCATAGGGGTAAAAATATCAAAATAATTTATGTTGGGTTATTTAGTAAAACCTTTTGCTACTAATTATTCCATATACTTTCCTATAGATCCATTAAGGTGATAATTTTTCTTAAAGATCCACTTGCAACCAATGGGTTTTGCTTCTTTAAATTACTCTACTAAGCTCGAAATATTATTTTTTCTTTATTGATTTAATTTCATCCTAATGGCTTTATCTCAATGTGTTTGCATCAGGAGAACTAGTAGCTTCTAGAAAACTTGTTGGATATTTTTCAATTAGACAAGTGTAAAAAAAATCTTTAAAGAGAGCTTTCTTCCTCTGTCTTTTGCTTCACCTCAAATCCCCAATATGACACCACTATCAATATTGTTCAAATATCTCATTAACCTTTAAAGGAAAAATCTATTCAAGAACTATACATTTTTTGGTCTCCATTAAGACATTATGTTCTATTTCATCACTTTTAGAACAAGAAACCTATAAGCAATCGTTATGTTTCTCATAGCCTAAGAACATATAACGTGAAAAGTTTTAGAGCCTATTTTCCTTGTTTTATGATGAGGTAACAATACTTTAGCTAAGCACCCCACGTTTAGAGGTATTTATGATTAAGTTGGTAACCTCTCCATAACCCATAGAGAGTCTTATTAGTTTTCTTATGGAGTATTCTGTTTTGCAAAAACCATGATGCAAGAAGCACTTTTCTCCAAAGGTTATCCAGTGTACTAGAGTTAATAAACATGACATTCATAATTTTTTTTAAGAGTTCTAATTTTCTTTCATGTACTCAATTAGACTTTGGCATTGAACATTGCATATTCATTGTCTCTATCTGATCTAATTTTTTAATTTTCTTATTTAATTCATTTTCTACTTTTTTTCCTTATAAATTAAAAACACAACCACACATGACCACCACGAGTGAACACCAAAACTGTTACAAACACCAAAACGTGTATGACACCATAGATTGCAAGTGAACATCAGAGCTACTACAACCACCAGAATGCATGTGACACCAAAGATCGCGAGTGATCACTAGAGCTACTGCGACCACCAAAACATGTTATACAACAGAAATGTAGATCCACCAATCTCACGAGAATGACGCAACCACCATCCTCAAATTTGTAACACGATAACACCTTCATTAAGCACATGAGCACCTTTCGAGAAGCCACCACAAATTCCTAAATTGCGCTTTTGCATGCTAGCCATCGACGAACCACATCTACAATATTCCTGAAACGTAAAAATCATACCAGAAACAATGTAGATTAAGGAAATCAAGATGATAGTCTCAGATGAAGAGAAGAGGCGAGAGCAATGGAGGGAAGAGATGAAGGCGAGAACAAATTGCGACTATGCGAGAGAGAGTGCGAAGAGTATAAACCTCAAAATGAGGACGAGGGCTGGGATAATTTCAACAACCACCAATTCAATCCTATAAATAAAGCATTGTTTTATAACCTGGTAATATCTGTTTATAATATATTAATATTATTTATTGCCAAAAGTTAATGTGCTTTAAAACATTAAATGGTGAGCTTTATTTTTGGAACGTTGCCACCCAACGTTCATTTCTTTCAAATGTTAAAAATTGTTTTAATTAAAATTTTATGGGTTTTAATTTCCTTTTATTTTCTTGATTCTTTCCAGCTCTATAAATAGGGAGCTCCTCCTCCATTCCAAGACACACCAAAATTCATTCTCTCTCATTTTCTCTTTTCTGAATTTCTTTCTTCGGCTCTTTCTCTCTTCTAAATTATTCTGGGTTATTCTTGTACTCTGTTAAAGAGTTTACTTGCTAGTTCTGAGATCTCAGACATTCTGAGAAGTTCCTGTTGTATCCTGGGGGACTTGCGCAACACTCGCGGATAAGTCCTTAAGGACAGTGACTCTACACGCCTCAGGAAATACTATTTTGTCAGCTTTTCCAACAATCTTAAGGACTTATGGCTGACATCAACAACATGCCTTCAGAGAGCCAACCATTGCTTCCGAACCCAGACGTCTTCGCAAATCTCTTCCGGACGTGTCAAAGATCGAGATTTTCTCTGGACAGAACTTCGACTTTGGCAAGAACGCGTTTCACCCTTTTAGACATGTATGGAGTTGTTGCTGCTCTTTCATCTCCAAAGCCCGACTCCACTATTCCTTCAAACTCAAAACTAGTTGAAGAGTGGACTTACCGAAAGGTATGCCGACACCTTTGCTTAGTGCACTTTCTAATGATTTGTTCGACGTGGTATTGTTCCTACAAGGAAGCAAAGGATATTTGGGACTCGTTGATTCTCAAATACACTGCCGAAGATGTCGTCAGACAAAGATTCGTCATAGGAAATTACTATCGTTGGGAAAATGATTGAAGACAGGACATAAAACTCAAATCAATGAATACCACAAGTTGCTCGAAGACATCAAAGCAGAAACATTCTACTGCCGGATTGAATTTGTTTCAGAACTTCTGATCGAGAAATTGCCGCCATCCTGGACAGATTACAAACAACAGTTGAAACACAGCACAAGCAAAATGTCTCTACCAGAACTCATTACACACATATAATTGAAAGATACCAACAGGAAGGAGTCGCTACTACAAGGGCCAAAGCTTTACTGCGAAAGCAAATATGGTAGAAGTAAAACCTACTCAAAAGGTACGAATACAAACCTGATCACAAAAAGAAAAATAATTTTCTTAATCTCGTCCACCCCATGAATCAAACCCACCTTTAAAAAGAAAGGAAATGCTTCGTATGTGGGAAGCCAGGCCATCATGCACCACAGTTGCAGGCGTAGAGTGAGAAACGACAATCCTCCTAGGGCCACATAGCCGAAGGAGATGACATTATTGCTGCGGTCGTTTCTCAAGTGAATCTGATGACCAAGTGAGCAAGTGGGTAGTAGACTCTGGTGCTACTAGGCATATCTGTGCGAACAGAAGTGCTTTACCTCTTACACTAGTGTAGGGGATGGAAGAAACACGTCTACCTCGGTGATTCCCAGGACCACTCCGTTCTGGGAAAAGGAAAGTTCTTCTCAAACTCACATCTGGAAAGACTCTGGCCTTGAGTGATGTGCGCTACATGTGCCATCAATCAAGTTAATTTAATCTCTGTAGCACTATTGGGAAAGTGGGGGTTAAAGTGTCATTTGAGTCTGACAAGATCATCATGACAAAATAATGTGTTCGTGGGAGGGAATTGTGATCAAGGACTCTTCATTCTAATGTTTCTGAAAATATTATGATCAAGTTCTCTGCTTATATTGTTGACTCGTATGATATATGCATGTAGATTAGGACATGTGAATTCCTCGTATGTTTTGAAATTACAACTACTAGGATTGATTATATGCGATAAACGGATAGAAATGTGGATATATGTGTAGAATCTAATTAACAAGAAACCTGTTTTTCTGTAGAACGCCAAACTGAGCTATTAGGGTTAATTCATAATGTCTGCGGATATGAAACAAACCATGTCTAGAGGAGGTAAAAAATTATTTGTGACTTATAGATGATTATTCTAGATTACCAAAGTTTACTTAATCAAACATAAAGATGAAGCCTTTGTGTATTTTTAAACCTATAAGGCAGAAGTAGAAAATCAGTTGAATAAGAATTAAAAGGATTTAGATCAGATAGAGGTGGTGAGTATGTTGCTTTTTAATGACTATTGTGTTAAAGAAGGAATTATACCATGAAGTGACCCCACCATATTCACCTGAGTCTCATGGAGTATCTGAGAGGAAAAATAGAACCCTTAAGGAAATGATGAATGCTATGCTTATTAGTTCTGGTGCACCTGATAACCTTTGGGGAGAAGCTTGCTTACTGCATGTTTTTTTACAAAATAGAATACCCCATAAGAAACTGGTAAACTCCTTATGAGTTGTGGAAAGGTTACCAGCCTAACCTTAAATTTAAGGGTGTGGGGTGCTTAGCTAAGGTGATGTTACCTGATCCTAAGAAAAGGAAAATAGGATCTAAAACCTCTGATTGTATGTTCTTAGGTTATGCTGAACATAGTGCTGCCTTAGGTTTCTAGTTGTTAAAAGTACATACTTGAGAGAAATTCTATAATGGAGACGAAAAATGCTGAATTTTTTGAACACGTGTTTCCCTTAAAGGTTAGTGAGATGTCTCAACCTGTTGATGATAATGATAATAGTAATACCATAAATGAGGATTGAGGAGAAGCAAAAGGCAGAGAAAGGAAACTTCCTTTGGAGACGGACTTTTATACTTATCTTGTTGATAATGATCCAAATAAGCTTTATAGAAGCTACTAGTGCTCCTGATGCAAAACAGTGGGATAAGGCCATTAGGACTGAAATTGAATCAATTCAGAAAAACAATACTTGGACTTTAGTAGATTTTCCTAAAGGAGCAAAACCCATTGGTTGTAAGTGGATCTTTAAGAAAAAGTATCACCCTGATGGATCATAGAAAAATATAAGGCACAATTATTAGCAAAAGGTTTTACTCAAAAACCCAACATAGATTACTTTGATACTTTTGCTCCAGTGACTATGGATTTTCCTCTATTAGAGTGTTGTTAGCCTTAGCTGCTATCCAAAACTAGTGATACATCAGATGGATGTTAAAAACAGCATTTTTGAATGGTGATTTAGAGGAGGAAATTTATATGACTCAACCTGAAGGGTGTGTTGTACCTGGTCAAGAGGATAAAGTAATGCAAACTCTTAAAATCCTTATATGGGGGTTGAAACAAGCACCAAAACAATGGCATGAAAAACTTGATGATGTGTTGCTTTGTGATGGGATTTTCACCTAATGATGCTGATAAATGTATACTCTAAGTTTTGAAAATGGTGATTGTGTCATATATGCTTGTATGTGGATGACATGTTTAATCTTTGGTACATGCGATGGATTGTCGCTAGAACTAAATTGTTTCTAGGATCAAAATTTGAAATGAAAGACATGGGTGAAGCCAATGTGATTTTTAGGTATTAGAATCATAAGGAAGGGAGATAGTATTACTATCTCAAGAACAATACTGAGAAACTTCTTAGAAGTTTGGATTTATTGACTTAAAACCAGTGAGTACCCCTTATGATGCTAACTCTAAATTAAATGAAAAATAGAGGAGATCATTAATCTCAGCCCTCAGTATGCCCAGATAATTGGGAGCTTACTGCACTTGATGAGCTTTTCTAGACCTGATATTGCTTATGCAGTTAGGTAGACTAAGTAGGTACACTCAATGTCCAAATCAGGGAACATTGGGATGCACTTGCTAGGCTTATGAGATA
This sequence comes from Vigna umbellata, assembly GCF_018835915.1. Next base: position 17,138 of record NW_025903664.1, read on the forward strand.
CTTAAGAGGTTCAATGGATTATGCCATTGAATATAGTGGATTTCCCCCGCTGTACTAGAAGGGTACAGTGATGTTTAACTGGATCTCTGATTCAGATGAGACAAAATCCCTAGTGGTTATGTATTCACTCTTGGGGGGGTACGATTACTGGAGATAGCCAGACCAAACAATTATTGCAAGATCAACAATGGAGTCTGAGTTGTCGCTCTTGAGATGGCTGGTTTGAGGCTGAGTGGTTTGAAAAACTTCTTAGCAAACATTCCACTAGGAAATGAAACAACCCCATCTGTGTCCAATACACTGTGATTGCCAATCGGCAATAGCTATAGCTAAAAAACAAAATTACAATGGAAAGAATAGACATATTCAATTGAGACACAATTTGGTGAAGCAGTCTGCTAAAGAGTGGCACTATTTCCATTGATTATGTAAGTCAGAAGAACGGAATCTAGCAGATCCTCTGACAAAACCCATGGGAAGACAAATGATATTAGAAACATCGAGGGGAATGGGACTTAAGCCGCTTGCAAACAACAAGTGATGGTAACCCACCTTTGTGATTGGAGATCCCATGAATAAGGTTTCATATGGGTAAAAAAAGTCATTTGTTGTTCTGATAGCACTAAATTGATTTTAATCATTATGTCCCTTCCTATGGTGTGTGTGAAAGTGTTAGAGACTGGCAATATTGAGAGGTTTTAAACTTTGTCATTAAATTCTATACGGTGATAGAATTTTGTCTGAAACAAAGTTTTAATGATTTTCATATCCCTTATGGGTGGTGTATGATTTGCAGCATACACTTGAATTGAAATCACCTATATGATGTCAATGGGGCCGCTTGCATGAGATCCTTGGCATGATCTAGAGCACTCATGAATACCGGCACCGCATGGCCTATTAAGCGCAAGACAGCGATAACAGCAAGGATTGTGGGGGTGTATTGTGATTGATAAACCTCTAACACACGTCAATGTCTTTGGTTCATATAGTTGCTATACCAACTACATTTGTGTTAAGTTTCTAAATCTAAGACTGGTTCATATAGCTTGCTATACCAGCTCTGATGCATTACATCCTATGAGACCCAGAATAAAAGTTTTCTATTTTTCTTTTAGTGTTTGAACTATTTGGTCAAAGACTATTTCTTTCAACTTCTTTTGCAATATGTGGGGATTGTTATAATATATTAATATATATTTTGCAAAGTTAATGTGTGCTTTAAAACCATTAAATGGTGAGCTTTATTGTTTGGAACGTTGCCACCCAAGTTCATTTTCTTTCAATGTTAAAATTGTTTAATTAAATCATTTATGGGTTTTAATTTCCTTTTATTTTTTGAATTCTTTCCAGCTCTATAAATAGGGAGCTCCTCCTCCATTCCAAGACACACCAAAATCATTCTCTCTCATTTTCTTTTCTGAATTTCTTTCTTCGGCTCTTTCTCTCTTCTAAAATATTCTGGGGTTATTCTTGTACTCTGTTAATTACTTGCTAGTTCTGATATCCTCAGACATTCTGAGAAGGTCCTGTTGTATCCGGGGGACTTGCGCAAACTCCGCGGATAAGTCCTTAAGGACAGTGACTCTACACGCCTCAGGAAATACTATTTTGTCAGCTTTTCTCAACAATATCATGGCACATAACTCTAAGTTGAATATATCGTAATGCTTAGATAATTTCAACAATGCAATTTTACAAACAGATCTATAAAACTTATGTTTTCAAAGAAGAAAAAAAAACATATATTTTATCAAACATTATACACCACCACCTATCATAAACCTCTTTTTGTTGAATTTGACTGTTCTGAGCAACACTCACGTTTTTTATTTTTATCTTGTGTCTCTTATATAATGAGCACATTCACCAGTTTTGCGATATCAAAAGTGGCTGGTCAGAATCAACTGGATTATTCTGACTATGTTGACGAGCTTAATAATAGTCGATGCCTACTATATAAGAAAATGTTTTTTTTTTTACATTAGAAGTACCCCTTGACAATTTAAAGAGTGTTATAATAATTGAAAAGAGTTGACTTATATATTTGTAAAGAAAAATAGAAATGAAAGAGAAGTAGAAGAGGATAAGGTAGCGAGGAGGAAGGTGTATAAAAAAGATTATGAGGAGCAGGGAGAGAAAGGAGTAAAGAGAAAATAATAGATATATATAATATATAATATATATATATATGTATGATGATGTATGTATGTATGTATACTCAATTTACTGTTGA
>NW_025903666.1:7024-36998 GCF_018835915.1 Vigna umbellata
ATTTTGAAGATCCATCCGAGTGGGTCGGTGCCATCAAAGCGAGGCACATCCAGCTTCAGGAAATGACGCTGTGAAGAGTTGGTATCACTGGAATGTATGCGGTGAGGTGACAGAGGAGGGGTGAGGGGGTGAGCTTCAAGGTGAGAGATACGTGTGTGGATGTCGGTCATTTGGGTGGAGAAAAGAGACATTTGTGTGAACACATCGTCCAATTTGTCAGAGAGAGTTTTCAAACGTGTACCATCAGCCATTGCAAAGGTCAATAAAAGCACCAAATGTTAAAAACAGTGGAATAAACCCTGAATTCGAGGTCCAGCTGCCTCCTAAGAAAAGGACAATAGGGGAGATAAGAAACTTTTTTTCTCCCTTTTCATTCAATGCAGAATAACCAATTAAAGGAAATGCAGACATAAGATTCCTCTCTGCTACGTGGAACTCAGGCCTTACACAATCATAACAAATATAACAAACTATTTCTAGAATACTCTAAGGTAAAGGAAATGGATCAATCTAAGAATGGATAAAATTAGACCACCTTACAGGCCTTCGTGTCATTCTTTTGGGCCTACTGTTCCCATATGTAACAACAACATATTAAATTTCCTCTGGTGACATATATTGAAATAATTTGTTCAGTTTTTCACTTTTAAAAATTTTCTCATTCTCTCCCTTTTTTTTTACTCCATTACCAATTATTTCTTCATCTTCTTCTCTCATCTTTGTTTTTCCTTCTTCATCTGTGGAAAAATAAATCTTAAGGTTCAATTCATGAAAAGAAAAATATATAATCCGAAATAAGTTTTGAACCAATGGTTTAACACTTTAAGTTTGTTATCGGATAACATAATCTTTTGATTTGATCTGTTTTTCTTAATTTGTTAATTGAACTGACTAATTATTCAAATTTGAATTCAAATCTTTTGAGAATCAAGATAAGAATCCTTTGAGAATATAAATAAGCGAAATTCTGTGAATCTTGAATTTGTAAATTGATATTTCACTTTTCAATTTCTTTTTCTAGTTCGTTTTGTTTTATCTCCTACTTTTCATTTATTGTGCTCAGACAAAACCTAAAATTAAATTTTATTGGAGATGAAAATTGAATACAATGTGCATGTGTACTTTGACAATTGACCTAGATTATACACTATGAAAAAACTTAGATACTTTAATTTTAAAATAACATTGAAAATAAAAATGACGTTGTTGTCAGAAACATGTTGTAATGTCCTTTGTAAATTTCTTTTGTTATTTTCGTAGATCTTAATTCTATTTTAGTTTTCTTCACTTCTATATCAATTTGGAAAGAAGTAATGTGCTTCTGTTTTTTATTTTCTATTGTTTTTTTTTTATATATAGTTTGTCTCTGTTTCCATCACTATGTTTAGTGTTTGCATTTCTCTTTTGATTTGTTAGTTTGGTTTATGTTGTTGTTTCTCTCTCAATTGTTTTCATTGTTTGCCTTTTCTTCCCATATTTTTTGCTTTATTTTCTTTGTTGCTTTGTATTATATTGATTGTTTTATCGTTTTACTATTCATCTGAATTACAAATAAAAAACAAAACAGTTGGAGATGGTATTGTAGCCAAATTTCTTGTGGTAACTCTTTTTTTGTGTATATCTCATAGCAGAGTCATTGATTTTTTCATATTAGATAGAATTTTTTTTTTAAAACTTTAAACAATTATATATTTGAGTAGGATGTAACGTGCAAAAAAAATGAAATCCAAAACAATCCTGAGCTGGATAGGGAGAAAAGTTAGTTAGACCACAAGGACACATGGCAAGCAATCAGCAAGGAGAAGACCGAAGGAAAAGCATAAGGTGTAAAAGAAAGAATGTATTTCTAAAAGATTATGTGATCTGAGGTCATTTTATGCGTGTGGTAATTTCTTCTCTGACAATTTTGTTATGCTCTCTCTCTTTCTCTCAAATGTTCTTCTCTACCTTCCTATTCTGAAATGCTCTCTACCTTTTACCAGGTTACACTATTCAAGAAACTATTCAAGAAACTATTCCAGAAGATACCAGTGGGTTGTGTCGGCTGCTTAAAGTTGAAATAAACATTTATGGAATTGTATTGAAATATTACATTCTTTGTTTCTGCTTTTACTTCATTATAAAAGGATTCTACCATTATAGACTTCACTGCTATAAGATCTCAGTTTTCTTATTCTGTTTCTGGAAATTATTTGTCTCAGGAAATTATCTGGTTCATTGACGCCATGGCTGAGAACACCCGTTTGAAGGAATTACAGGCTGAAGTACGTGGTCATTCCGATGAACTTCAAAAACTGATGGATATCCTAGAACTTCGGGACAGGGAACAACGAGCTCATACTCAACAAGTTCAGGTTGATGCGCAAGCTCGTATGGATCAATTGCACAATCTTTGAGTTAATAGTTAAAAATCGCAATCTCAGTTTCCATGGTGGCCGGCGCACGCTTCGGGGCAATTCCTTGCATGGTTATTTTTACCGGCTAAGGACATACCTTGGGATTTTTCCATTTCGATGGTCAATCATCGGTGTTAGAAAGGATTTTTAAGGCTGAAAAATTCTTTAACTACCACCATACCCCTGATGCTGAAAGAGTAGACATTGCTGCAATGCATTTCGAAAACGATGTGGTGCCTTGGTTTCAAATCCTTCAACGTTTGTCTGTAGTTCAATCCTGGACAGATTTGACATGCGCATTTGAATCTCAGTTTGGTCCATCTCCTTTTGACTGTCCAATGGCTGAGTTGTTTAAATTACACCAAACGAGTACGGTTTCGGATTATTATCTGAAGTTTATGTCATTGGCAAATAGATCAATGGGCTTATCTAATGAAGCTTTATTAAATTGTTTCTTGAGTGGGTTACATGCTGAAATTAGACGTGATGTGGTCGTCCAAACACCTACTTCTTTGATGAGAGCAGTAGCCTTAGCAAAGTTATATGAAGATCGATACTCACCCACAATTAAATCTCACCCAGTGCCTGTTCGACGTTATTCTCCAATGGCTGCAACGAGTTTTAATACTTCACAGCAATAACTCAAACATGTGGTTAAACCAAGTCTTCCACCATTATTACCAAAACCTCCAATTCCACCCTTGACTAATAATAATGTCAAAAAAATATCTCAACTAAAATGCAACCACTCCGCAGGACAGGTCCTATGTTATTTTTGTGATGATAATTTACATTTTAATCATTGTTTCCCAAACAGACAGTATTTGTTATTGAATCTAGAGGAGGATTCGTTGGATCCTAATTATGAGCCACCACCTGATCTTGATCACCAGGTTGTTACGGAAGAAATTGGGAGTGAAGACCATCATTTATCACTCAATGCACTCAAAGGAGGAGTTGGGGTGGGTACAATTCAATTTTTAGCTTATATTAACAAGCTACCTGTGACTGTTTTAGTGGATGGAGGGAGTTCAATATAATTTTCCTGCAACCTCGCGCTTGCCAAATTTTTGAGTTGCCTAAGAACCAGCTCCCATGTTCCAAAGTATGGTTGGGAACGACAATTAATATGGCAGCAGAAGGGTTGATTCAAAACCTGTCTTACATGCTCAAGGAATGTGTTCCAAATCCCCTGCATATTTGCTTCCATTTCAGGTGCAGATCTTTTTTGGGATTTTGGGGGCTAACTGGTTGAAAATGTTTAGTCTGCATTTGGCTGATTATGCAAGGCTTTGAATCTTCAAATTCTTGTATAGTGGGAGTTTGTCACATTGCAAGGGGATTTTGAGAATGTGCGATGCAAGCTCAATTATCCGCATAATGGTCAACACTATTCCATTGCAGAGGTTTATAGCGTGCAAATGGTGGACCCCAACATTCAATCTTTTCCTTTGTTGGAATTGCCTGCGAATATAGCACCCGAAATTGCATTATTGTTGCATACATATAGTTCTGTTTTTTCTACACCTTCAACTTTGCCTCCACAGCGTGCTCATGATCATTCTATTCCTTTAATGGGAGGCTCAAATCCAGTAAAGGTTAAGCCATATCGTTATCCTCATAGTTAAAAGGAGGAAATTGAGAGGCTTGTTACAGAGATGCTTCAGGAAGGGATTATTCAACCAAGTAAGAGTCCTTTTTTTTCACCTATTCTACTGGTGAAAAGAAGGATGGGTCTTGGAGAGTTTGTACATACTATAGAGCATTGAATGCCATTACTATAAAGGATAGTTTTCCAATAGCTATTGTTGATGAGTTAATTAATGAACTTTTTGGTGCTACAATCTTTTCTAAGTTCGATTTGAGATCGGGATATCATCAAATCTTGTTGAATATGGAGGATCGTTATAAAAAAACGAAAACGGTTTTTCGTACGCTCATGGACATTTCAAGTGGGCTTTGTCCATGCCATTGGACTCACAACGCTCCAACCACTTTTCCAAAGTCTGATGAATCCATATTTTTCAAGGAATATTGAGCAAATTTGTTTTAAGTGTTTTCTTTCTTTGATGATTCCTTTGTCTATAGTTCATCTTAAAGGAACAGTGGTGAATCATCTAGAAGTGGTTTTGTAATTTTACAGCATCATCAATTTATGCTAGTTCTCAAATGTTCATTTGGAGTAAAGGAAATAGAGTAATCTTGGTCATACACCTCAAGTTCTGCTCTCCTGGTGGTTGCTATGGATTATAAAAATGGGAGGCAGTCAAAATGGTGCCCGACCAATTAATCTAAAACAGTTTGAAGGTTCCTTGGTCTTACGGTTTTATTACCAAACCCTTACCTTACCCCGCGGGGTTCTCTTTCTTTCCAAATTTTATTCCCAAATGTAGCTCCATTAACAGAATTGTTGAAGAAAAATGCTTTTAAATGGACTGAAACAAAGACAAGGGCCTTTACGCAATTGAAAGAAGCACTCACTACAGCACCGGTTTTGGCTATACCAAATTTTTCCGCTCCTTTTGTTCTGGAAACAGATGCGTCTGGCTTGGGGGTATGAGCAGTTTTAAGTCAGGGTAATCATCCCATAGCTTATTTCTCAAAGAAATTGTCTGTGAGAATGCAAAAGCAATCTGCATATACACGGGAATTTTATGCGATTACTAAGGCGTTGGCGAAATTTAGACACTACCTCATTGGCCACAAGTTTATTACTAAAACGGATCAAAAGAGTTTAAAGGAATTGGTAGAACAGCGTTTGCAAACTCCAGAGCAGCAACCGTGGTTACCGAAGTTTTTGGGCTTTGATTTCACAATTCAATATAAACCGGGAAAGGAGAATGTACCCGCTGATGCGTTATCACGAAGTGTTATGGTGGCTGCGACAATTCAGAAAGATGTGAGGTTGAAAGAATTATATGATCAATGTTTGACAGATCCGTTACAGTCCCAAGATTATAGGATTAAGGAGGGGTTATTGCTTTGGAAGGCCGTATTTGTTACTAGTAGATGAGGAATTATCAACAAATTTAATTTGGATTTCATTCTCGAAGGTAGGATGGAATGCGGGAGTTTGCAAAAAAACATGGCTAAAATTTTGTTCTCAATCTTTTTGGCTTGGATGCAACAGAGGAATTCGAAAATTTGTTCGTGAAATGTCAAATTTGCCAACAAGCAGGTACAACAAGCTTTAATAACCGGCAGGGTTAATTCACCATTACAATTCCAGTACAATGTTTGGGAGATATAGCAATGGATTTTCGTACTTGTTTGCTTTGTGATCGCATGGTGGTTTTATAGACTGATCTCAATTTGGAAAATTTCATTCACCTCAAGGCTAATTATTCAAGTAAGATAGTTTGTTGAAGCTTTTTGTTAACAACATAGTGAATTATATGGTGTACCTCGTTCCATTGTCTCCGACCAGGGACAAAGTTTTTCATTAGCTCATTTTTGGCAACATCTTTTCAGGCTCAATCAAGGAACACATTGGCTAATGAGTTCTTCATAACCATCCCAATCGGATGGACAGACAGAGATTTTTAATAAAACTTTAGAGATGTATCTTCGCTGCTTCGTTTTTTACTATCCCAAAGGGTGGTATGATATGCTTCCATGGGCCCAATTTTGGTACAATTCTTCCTTGCACCAGAGTATTGGTATGTCCCCTTTCAAGGCTTTATATGGTAGAGATCCTCCTACTATCATAAGATATGAAACTGTTTCTACTGACCCAATTTTTGTTCAAGAGATGCTAACAACTAGGGATACACTCCTTCATCAATTGAAATTGAATTTATCTAAGGCCCAGCAGTACATGAAACAGCAAGCGAATAACAGACGAAGGGATTTTCACTTGGATGTTGGTGATTTGGTATTAGTCAAGTTACAACCTTATAAACAACATTTTGTTGCCTTAAGGAAAAATCAGAAATTAAGTATGCGATATTTTGGTCCATTTGAAGTTGTAGCCATAATTGGAAGTGTTGCTTATAAACTTAAGCTTCCTGATACTGCAAAAATTCATCCTGTGTTCCACATATCCTTACTTAAGCCATTTAAGGGTAGTCCCTCACACACCTATTTACCCTTGCTCCTTACAACTAATGAAGTTGGTCCTTGTGTTCATCCATTGCAAGTTCTGGAATTCAGAATCATTATGAGAAACTCACAACCAGTTCCGCAAGTATTAATTCAAAACGACTCATTGGATGTAGCTGCTGCCACTTGGGAGGATGTATTTGAGATACAAAAATCTTTTCCAGAATTCAACGTTGAGGACAAGGTTGTTTTCAATGGGAGAAGTATTGTAATGTGCAAAAAAAAATGAAATCCAAAACAATGCTGAGCTGGATAAGAGAGAAAAGTTAGTTAGACCACAAGAACACATGACAAACAATAAGCAAGGAGAAGAAGACCAAAGGAAAAGCATGAGGTGTAAAGAAAAGAATGTATTTCTCAAAAATTATGTGATCTAGGTCATTTTATGCGTGTGATAATTTCTTCTCTGACAATTCTGTTATGCTCTCTCCCTCTCTCAAATGTTCTTCTGTACCTTCTTATTCTGAAATGCTCTCTACCTTTTACCAGGTTACACTATTCAAGAAACTATTCCAAAAGATACCCGTGGGTTATGTCGGCTACTTAAAGTTGAAATAAAAATTTATGGAACTGCATTACATTCTCTATTTCTGCTTTTACTTCATTATAAAAGGATTTTACCATTACAGACTTTACTACTATAAGATCTCAGTTTTCTTATTCTGTTTCTAGAAATTATGTCTTTGGAAATTATTTGTTTCAGTAGGTAACTCGAAATTAGGACTATACGTCGAAACTGCATAAAAAAACTTACAACACAAATTGTTGATTCTCAGCATTGTGAAAATCCCATGTTTTCGTTGGCCACTTTTCCTTTGAATTTAGCAAAACTTGTGTGATGTTTTCTTACACTGAAAAGAGACTTTTCATAGTCTTACATCATCCAAATTTCATACATTTATCATTGGAAGAACGCAAACATCATCAGTTATCATATCCAATAGTCTTCTTGAGAAGAACTAAGAGGAGCTGCTAAGTAATGAGCTGAAAATTATGTTAGATTTGTGTAAACGTAAATTTTAGGGGGAAATTTTTCACCAGAGAGACAGACATCATCATGACATATAAGTTCAGTATGCCAGTGCAGAAGTGCATACCAATGTTAAAAAAAAGTGCATCAACTACAATCCTATATCCAAAAACTTTAATAAAAATACAAAAAATAGTTGTTAATTTATATTTCAATGCGATAAGCCTTTGGATGGTGTTACCACTTTTTTCGGAGCAAAGGAGGTTGCTATATCACAACTCAAGCTGTTTATCTACCATAATCCTAATTCAAAATTTACAACATCGATTGGTGGAAAAGAACTTTGGCACCGGAGTATACAGATTTAGCGTCATCTGCACAAGACAGAAAAAAAGAAAACAGAGGGTCATAATTGAAAAGAAGATCGCATGATCATGGTTGTAAAAGCACCGACAATCAATAAACAAAACCATACAAAATCTTAATCCATAATTGAAGAGAAAATACTATTTATTAAGTAGTGTACAACATAAAATTTTGCTTAAACAAACTCTTCTCGTTTTTGGTTAGACCATGGGATATTATATCAACACTCTTTGCTGTGCCTTTACATCTTAATCCATAATTCAAATAAATACTTATTAGGCTTCATATGAATTTTTCATTTCTCAAACACTGATTCAAGTCAACATGTAGGCTGCCAATTTCCAAACAGAAAAGCAATAGAGATAACAAAAATGAATTATTTGTCACCAGGGATGCTGATAAGTTCACTACGTAACTTTCAAGCATGTAACAGAAAAATAGCAACTAGATATGCGTATGACCATGGCTATGACTAAAATACAAAGCTAAAACTTTACCTGCGATAGCTGATAAATTGAAAGCATTAGGGACATTAGCCTCAGCCTCAACAGCAGCTTTAGCCACTGCAATGCCAACTGACACACTTTGCATAATATCTAATCCTGCACAAATTGATGTGAGTATTCCACCCACTAAGCAATCACCAGCACCAGTAAGCCTCACAACTGACGCAGCAAGAGATGGAAAATGCACAGCAAAAAAATGGGAGCTTTTATTAAGTTCTGAAAAGCCAGAATAGCCACTAGGAGGACATTTTTGCATGAAAGCGTTGAATAATTGTCCACCAAAACCACTCCGATTTATTTTCTCTGTAGGCTTTTTAAAGTGGCGAGGCCCTCCTTTATGGCATAAAAACACTCCATTAGAGCCAACGGTCACTAGGACCACTTCAATGCCATTTTCTAGCAAAACCCATATTGCTGGTTTCAGCAATTGAAACAAAGACATTACTGAAATATTTTTCTTCTGACTTTCTTTAAATGGTTGAAACTTATCACAACCAGATATAGCATTTGCCATCGCAATAAGTTCATCTTCATTCGGTGAAACATAAGTCACCTACACAAAATATGCACAAGTGTCAGGAACAACTTTTTACGAAAAAAACACAAATGCTATCCTATGACATCGCTAGAGTTAAATCATATGCACATTGCACAATGTAATATATCGAAAGAAAACTAGTAATAATGGTAAATATTTAAATTTGTGCATATTATAACATCATTATTAAGATAATGAATATCAAGAATTCAAGACAAAGTAAGGAAAGTTGATGACACAAAACAAATATTTACAACGACAGTTAGGGATTATGTAAGTATTGCAATCAGGTTTATTATGAAATACTATGAATTGTATGTATTCATATAATTATGGAAATTGTTATCCACTCTATTTAAAACTTGTATTATACACAAGAGCCTCCACTATGTAAATTAAACGCATGGAATTTATCTGGTCTCTCATTCTTCTCTCTCTTTCTAAACAACTACTTCAGACTACAGCAATCCCCAATTAACCACAACCAACTTTAACAAACCATGAGATAAATCTAATAAAGAATATCAAGTTTTTGTAAAGCAAGGCACTCACATACTCAACAATAAAACTGATTCTTCGGGATTTAGTAACTGATACTGGCTCAAACCACACAGGACACTCCATGTCAGCCGCCACTGAGGAATGTAGATATTTATTTATTCAATGGAAAACAACATATGTAATGAGTTCATAATCCAGCAGAGAGGGAAAAAGAGAATTAAAATGTTAGCATGAAATGTACTTTTACAAGCAGCTTCAAGAGCAGGAAGACTCAGATTGGCATCCACCATTAACACTGGAGCAGAAGGCAAAGCATTTCTAAAGTGCAAGATCCAGTCAGGTGTCAGATATTTTTCCTGCAACATGATGATTGTATTATATATGTTTTCCTTGCTTCAGTCTTTTACAACAACTGTCATTACAAAAAAAGTTTCAAAATACATATTTTAGCTTGCTTAAGTTAGGAGATTACTTGATAGCTTAGTACTTGAATGGTCAACTTACAAGAGCTTCCACACTAGCAACACCAGCTGCTACCTCCCCATTAATATCAAATAAATTGCATACGACTGGAGTTTCAATATCTTTATCCTTCAAAATACCTACTTCAAATTCAAAAACATACAGAAATATCATTGTTTTACAGTTATGGCATATCTAATGATGAAGCCACCAAGAAAAAATAGCTTACCTTCTGCAGATAGGCCAGCAGATTTCCACTGATTCAACAATAGATTTCCTAGATGAAGAAAAAATATAGTAGAAGAAGAAATTTATTCTCCAAATGTCATTTTCATCAACATGTCTTCTGGTACACTGAAGTCATTGAAGAAAATCGGCAGATGATTCTTAACAGATTGGAATGACATACATATCAGTTGGCAGGCATCCTTGGAGGGGTACATTCTATTAAGACAGCCACAATGTTACACTTCCCTGCTTCAGATGTGTCTCTGACACAGACACATGAACTCATGTCAGATACACTATTCAGTCAGCACGGTTATGTTCTTGGGCACAGCAGCAGTAACACAGTCCACTACTTGGACACACGTATCACACCCGATTTAAGAGAAAGAAATAGGCACAAACAATCTATAACAGAATTGATTCACACAAAAGAAGAAGAAAAAAACAAAATTTTGAAGAGAAGAAGAATCGTTTGTTGAGTTTCAAACAAAAATGTTGCATACCTGCAGAAATGAGGAAGTGGGAAGAAGCATAAAGGAGGGAGACAGGTAGATCAGGAGTGCTAAAAACAACTTTTATTATTATATTCAAATCCTTTAACCAGTTTTCTATTATTTTCATCTTTTTATATTATTTTATTCGTATAATTTGTTATATTGTAAGATTACTTTTTGCTATAATTTATTTACATTATGTTTCTTTTCAATTTAAAATTTGAATAATGATTTTTTATTTGATTTTCATATTCAAGTGTATTTTTTATATTTAATCTATTTTTGTTATAGAAAATTAGGATGAATCAAGTTATGGAACAAAAGGATGAAACAAAATCTTTGTAGATATCCGTTTCAAATTTAAGAAAGACTACTCTTAGTGAAAATAATATGATCAAGTATAGTTTGTGTGATTTTTCATTCCATGGATCTTATACTCAAATAAGAGCTCATTTGTTAAAAATTAATGAAAGAGTTGGAATTTGTCCAAATGTCACCCCATTAAAACATGTTGAGTTCAGAAAGTTATACAATGAAGCAAACTTGAAAATAGAAAATTCAAAAGAAAAAAGGGGTCCCTCCACCACATACATGTATTTGAAGAAAGAAATCAGACAAACAATGGTGTTAACCCAAAACTCAAAGGTTCTTTACAAACTTCTTTCAATATTCAAGTTAAAGATACTCTTGATTGTGAAAATTTATGTTTAGCAATAAAATACTAGTCTTTTATCTCACCTAATTTATCTATTGACTTCCAAAGCATTAGTCCACCATCAGTGATAGTCATGAAATTTATAAGTAATCTTCTTTGAGAATCAATCCACACATCACTAACAATCGTTATACATTTCTGATTTCATGAATTTCATATAGGTTGCAAAAGATTTTCTATGTTACACCTTTCTTTTGAAAGTAAAGGATCTCTCAATTTATTATGTGGTTATACATATCCACTAAAATTAAAAGTATTAGCATCATAAGAAAACATCCTCACAATTTGACAATCAAGACTATCTCTAGCTTGAATATTGAAAAAAGTTTATAAAGAACCTGAGTTTTGAATTAAAACCATTATTTGTCTGATTTGCTTCATCAGATCCAAGTGGTAAAGGGACCTTTCTCTTTCTTTGAATTTTCTATTTTCATTTTTGTTTCATTGTCTAACTTTTTAAACTCAACAACTTTTGACGGGATTATATGTAGACAAATTCTTACTCTTCCTCCAATAAATGTTAACAAATAAGCTTTTACTCGAGTATAAGATTCATTATATGAAAAAGCACACATACTACCTTCGTTCATTTATTTCCACCACCAAAAGTCTATCTTGACTTTGAAACATATCTCCACAAAAGTCTTGTTTCCTTCTTCCATAATTTGANTTATCTTACATTATAAATAAACTACCCTATGTGTATGCTAAACACATAAGGGAAATTTCTCCTAATCTTCTTCACTATATTTAACAACCCGAATTAAAAATAAATAACAAAACAGTTGGAGATGAAATTGTACCCAAATTTCTTTTGTGGTAACTTTTTTGTGTATATCTCATAGTAGAGTCATTGATTTTCCATATTAGACTGAATTTTATTTTATTTTGAAAACTTCAAACAATTATATATTTGAGTAGGTAACTCGAAATTAGGACTGTACGTCGAAACTGCATAGCAAAAACTTGCAAAACAGATTGTTGATTCTCAGCATTGTGAAAATCCCATGTTTTCGTTGGCCACTTTTCCTTTGAATTTAGGAAAACTTGTGTGGTGTTTTCTTACACTGAAAGGAGACTTTTCATAGTCTTACATCATCCAAATTTCATACATTTATCATTGGAAGAACGCAAACAACATCAGTTATCATATCCAAGAGTCTTCTTGAGAAGAACTAAGAGGAGCTGCTAAGTAATGAGCTGAAAATTATGTTAGATTAGTGTAAAAACGTAAAATTTAGGGGGAAATTTTTCACCAGAGAGACAGACATCATGACATGATCAAGTTCAGTATGCCAGTGCAGAAGTGCATACCAATGTTAAAAAAAAGTGCATCAACTACAATCCTATATCTAAAAACTTTAATAAAAATACAAAAAATAGTTGTTAATTTATAGTTCAATGCGATAAGCCTTTGGATGGTGTTACCACTTTTTTCGGAGCAAAGGAGGTTGCTATATCACAACTCAAGCTGTTTATCTACCATAATCCTAATTCAAAATTTACAACATCGATTGGTGGAAAAGAACTTTGGCACCGGAGTATACAGATTTAGCGTCATCTGCACAAGACAGAAAAAAAGAAAACAGAGGGTCATAATTGAAAAGAAGATCGCATGATCATGGTTGTAAAAGCACCGACAATCAATAAACAAAACCATACAAAATCTTAATCCATAATTGAAGAGAAAATACTATTTATTAAGTAGTGTACAACATAAAATTTTGCTTAAACAAACTCTTCTCGTTTTTGGTTAGACCATGGGATATTATATCAACACTCTTTGCTGTGCCTTTACATCTTAATCCATAATTCAAATAAATACTTATTAGGCTTCATATGAATTTTTCATTTCTCAAACACTGATTCAAGTCAACATGTAGGCTGCCAATTTCCAAACAGAAAAGCAATAGAGATAACAAAAATGAATTATTTGTCACCAGGGATGCTGATAAGTTCACTACGTAACTTTCAAGCATGTAACAGAAAAATAGCAACTAGATATGCGTATGACCATGGCTATGACTAAAATACAAAGCTAAAACTTTACCTGCGATAGCTGATAAATTGAAAGCATTAGGGACATTAGCCTCAGCCTCAACAGCAGCTTTAGCCACTGCAATGCCAACTGACACACTTTGCATAATATCTAATCCTGCACAAATTGATGTGAGTATTCCACCCACTAAGCAATCACCAGCACCAGTAAGCCTCACAACTGACGCAGCAAGAGATGGAAAATGCACAGCAAAAAAATGGGAGCTTTTATTAAGTTCTGAAAAGCCAGAATAGCCACTAGGAGGACATTTTTGCATGAAAGCGTTGAATAATTGTCCACCAAAACCACTCCGATTTATTTTCTCTGTAGGCTTTTTAAAGTGGCGAGGCCCTCCTTTATGGCATAAAAACACTCCATTAGAGCCAACGGTCACTAGGACCACTTCAATGCCATTTTCTAGCAAAACCCATATTGCTGGTTTCAGCAATTGAAACAAAGACATTACTGAAATATTTTTCTTCTGACTTTCTTTAAATGGTTGAAACTTATCACAACCAGATATAGCATTTGCCATCGCAATAAGTTCATCTTCATTCGGTGAAACATAAGTCACCTACACAAAATATGCACAAGTGTCAGGAACAACTTTTTACGAAAAAAACACAAATGCTATCCTATGACATCGCTAGAGTTAAATCATATGCACATTGCACAATGTAATATATCGAAAGAAAACTAGTAATAATGGTAAATATTTAAATTTGTGCATATTATAACATCATTATTAAGATAATGAATATCAAGAATTCAAGACAAAGTAAGGAAAGTTGATGACACAAAACAAATATTTACAACGACAGTTAGGGATTATGTAAGTATTGCAATCAGGTTTATTATGAAATACTATGAATTGTATGTATTCATATAATTATGGAAATTGTTATCCACTCTATTTAAAACTTGTATTATACACAAGAGCCTCCACTATGTAAATTAAACGCATGGAATTTATCTGGTCTCTCATTCTTCTCTCTCTTTCTAAACAACTACTTCAGACTACAGCAATCCCCAATTAACCACAACCAACTTTAACAAACCATGAGATAAATCTAATAAAGAATATCAAGTTTTTGTAAAGCAAGGCACTCACATACTCAACAATAAAACTGATTCTTCGGGATTTAGTAACTGATACTGGCTCAAACCACACAGGACACTCCATGTCAGCCGCCACTGAGGAATGTAGATATTTATTTATTCAATGGAAAACAACATATGTAATGAGTTCATAATCCAGCAGAGAGGGAAAAAGAGAATTAAAATGTTAGCATGAAATGTACTTTTACAAGCAGCTTCAAGAGCAGGAAGACTCAGATTGGCATCCACCATTAACACTGGAGCAGAAGGCAAAGCATTTCTAAAGTGCAAGATCCAGTCAGGTGTCAGATATTTTTCCTGCAACATGATGATTGTATTATATATGTTTTCCTTGCTTCAGTCTTTTACAACAACTGTCATTACAAAAAAAGTTTCAAAATACATATTTTAGCTTGCTTAAGTTAGGAGATTACTTGATAGCTTAGTACTTGAATGGTCAACTTACAAGAGCTTCCACACTAGCAACACCAGCTGCTACCTCCCCATTAATATCAAATAAATTGCATACGACTGGAGTTTCAATATCTTTATCCTTCAAAATACCTACTTCAAATTCAAAAACATACAGAAATATCATTGTTTTACAGTTATGGCATATCTAATGATGAAGCCACCAAGAAAAAATAGCTTACCTTCTGCAGATAGGCCAGCAGATTTCCACTGATTCAACAATAGATTTCCTAGATGAAGAAAAAATATAGTAGAAGAAGAAATTTATTCTCCAAATGTCATTTTCATCAACATGTCTTCTGGTACACTGAAGTCATTGAAGAAAATCGGCAGATGATTCTTAACAGATTGGAATGACATACATATCAGTTGGCAGGCATCCTTGGAGGGGTACATTCTATTAAGACAGCCACAATGTTACACTTCCCTGCTTCAGATGTGTCTCTGACACAGACACATGAACTCATGTCAGATACACTATTCAGTCAGCACGGTTATGTTCTTGGGCACAGCAGCAGTAACACAGTCCACTACTTGGACACACGTATCACACCCGATTTAAGAGAAAGAAATAGGCACAAACAATCTATAACAGAATTGATTCACACAAAAGAAGAAGAAAAAAACAAAATTTTGAAGAGAAGAAGAATCGTTTGTTGAGTTACAAAAAAAAATGTTGCATACCTGCAGAAATGAGGAAGTGGGAAGAAGCATAAAGGAGGGAGACAAGTAGATCAGGAGTGCTAAAAACAACTTTTATTATTATATTCAAATCCTTTAACCAGTTTTCTATTATTTTCATCTTTTTATATTATTTTATTCGTATAATTTGTTATATTGTAAGATTACTTTTTGCTATAATTTATTTACATTATGTTTCTTTTCAATTTAAAATTTGAATAATGATTTTTTATTTGATTTTCATATTCAAGTGTATTTTTTATATTTAATCTATTTTTGTTATAGAAAATTAGGATGAATCAAGTTATGGAACAAAAGGATGAAACAAAATCTTTGTAGATATCCGTTTCAAATTTAAGAAAGACTACTCTTAGTGAAAATAATATGATCAAGTATAGTTTGTGTGATTTTTCATTCCATGGATCTTATACTCAAATAAGAGCTCATTTGTTAAAAATTAATGAAAGAGTTGGAATTTGTCCAAATGTCACCCCATTAAAACATGTTGAGTTCAGAAAGTTATACAATGAAGCAAACTTGAAAATAGAAAATTCAAAAGAAAAAAGGGGTCCCTCCACCACATACATGTATTTGAAGAAAGAAATCAGACAAACAATGGTGTTAACCCAAAACTCAAAGGTTCTTTACAAACTTCTTTCAATATTCAAGTTAAAGATACTCTTGATTGTGAAAATTTATGTTTAGCAATAAAATACTAGTCTTTTATCTCACCTAATTTATCTATTGACTTCCAAAACATTAGTCCACCATAAGTGATAGTCATGAAATTTATAAGTAATCTTCTTTGAGAATCAATCCACACATCACTAACAATCGTTATACATTTCTGATTTCATGAATTTCATATAGGTTGCAAAAGATTTTCTATGTTACACCTTTCTTTTGAAAGTAAAGGATCTCTCAATTTATTATGTGGTTATACATATCCACTAAAATTAAAAGTATTAGCATCATAAGAAAACATCCTCACAATTTGACAATCAAGACTATCTCTAGCTTGAATATTGAAAAAAGTTTATAAAGAACCTGAGTTTTGAATTAAAACCATTATTTGTCTGATTTGCTTCATCAGATCCAAGTGGTAAAGGGACCTTTCTCTTTCTTTGAATTTTCTATTTTCATTTTTGTTTCATTGTCTAACTTTTTAAACTCAACAACTTTTGACGGGATTATATGTAGACAAATTCTTACTCTTCCTCCAATAAATGTTAACAAATAAGCTTTTACTCGAGTATAAGATTCATTATATGAAAAAGCACACATACTACCTTCGTTCATTTATTTCCACCACCAAAAGTCTATCTTGACTTTGAAACATATCTCCACAAAAGTCTTGTTTCCTTCTTCCATAATTTGATTCATCTTAATTTTCTATAACAAAAATAAATTAAATTTAGAAAATTTACTTTAATATGAAAATCAAATATAGAAATTAAATAAAAAATCATTACTCAAATTTTAGATTTAAATTGGAAACAAATGAAATGTAAATAAATTATAACAAAATGCAATAGAACAAATTACAATAAAATAAGAGAACAGTGATTAAAGGGTTCGAATAAAATAATGGATTAAATATGTTTTTCGTCTTTTAAGTATCACACGATTTTGGGTTTAGTCCCTACTCGAAACTTTGATTGCTTTAATCCTCTTAATTTTAAAACTTGTATTTTTAGTCCTTAAAAAGTAACGGCGTTAGATTTCCTTATGAGGTGGCTAACGGCAAGCCAGTCTGATGCCACTTGTGTTCCACATTGCTTTTATTTTTTGAAATCAGATTTAAGTGATGTGACAAGTATGTTTTCATTTATGAAATCAGATTAGGGGTTTTTTATGTTTGAAAATAATTAGGGTTCTTAGCAAAAATCAAAAGTCCGACAACAGCAGCAACACCCCTCTCTCCCTCTCCCACCAAACAACAACAAACTCATAAGATACTAAAAAGGGCACAAGTTCAAATTCTGAATACATCAATTTAACCCACGATTCAATTTCTGCCCCTTCTTAATTCCAGAGTTGTTCTAGACATTCAAAATAATAATAAAAGGTGATGGTTGCCACCATTGAAAAGAAAAAGGAGTGCACAATTTCGCAAGTAATTGAAGTGCTATAGAAGAGAAGTTAGGTTATGATACATGGACGAATGCGAGGGAAGGAGTGAGAAAGGCGAAGAATGGGCCAGAAGTAGAAGCAATTGACGGCCAAGAGGAGAGGCAGAAGAGCGAAGCTGAAATTGTAAAACCTCCGTCGCTTTGAGTCACTTCACTACTGCATCTGATTTTGATTCAGATTGCCTGCCATGGAAAAGAAAAAACCAAAATTCATACAAACACAGCTGAAATTCAGATTATTCAATCCTGCTTTTTACTGTTTCCGTGTGTCAAGTCGAGAAGAAAACACAGCCTAACAATGACATTGGAGGAGGCGGTGGACGCTGCTCCGTTGAAGAGTAGTAAAAGAGAGAAAAAAAAAAGCAACGTGGCACAAAGTTATCAGGGAAAGTGGCATCTGATGTGGCTCGCCGTTAGCCACCTCACAAAAAATCTAACGTCGTTGCTTTTTAAGGACTAAAAATACGAATTTTAAAATTAAGAGGATTAAAAACAATCAAAGTTTCGAGTAGGGACTAAACCCAAAATTGTGTGATACTTAAGGGACGAAAGACATATTTAACCCTAAAATAATTATAAAAAAAGTTGCTTTTAGCACTGTTGATGTACCTCTCTCCCTTCTTCATGTATCTTCTTCCCTTTTCTTCTTTTTGTAATTTTCTTGTGCAACAACAACACAACAAATGGTTCTTCATTTCAAAATTTCGTTTTCTTTTGCAACTGCAACACAAACAGTTCTTCTCCTTTACTTCAAAATTTACTTTTTTTTCTTCTTCCTCTTTCTTTCTCCTTCCTTCGTGTGATTCTTTTATGAATCAAAATTGCAATCTATAGTTTGTGCCTATTCGTTTCTCCTAAATCGAGTGTGTACACGTGTCCAAGAAGTGGATCGTGTCACCATCACTATATCCAAGAATAGAACCATGCTTGACCCAATAGAGTGTATATGTTAGGTTACTTTATGCGAGTAACCTAAATCTATGCTCTCTTCTCACTCAAACACTAGAACAACAGAAATGAAAGTATGTATGTATGTATTATTGATTCTGTAAAGTATAGGAAATTACAAGTGTAATCTCCCCCAAGGAAGTCTATCTTCCTCCACTGGCAAATATACCCAGTCTATACTCAAAAATGAACTAAATCCCCTTGAATAGAGTTACAGGAAGACTATAATGTCTCATTCTCGCGCCCTATCCTTTCTGCTAACCCAACTTGCTTCTACTAAATACCGTTCAATACTAGCGTATATATATCGTTCGGTACTAGCGTACATATACCGTTCGGCCTTTACTTCCCTCCTCCCTTCTGAATACGTTCGGTCTATACTTCCCTTCTCCCTTCTGGCTACCGTTCGGCCTCTACTTCCCTCCTCCCTTCTGGCTACCGTTCAATCTCTACTTCCCTCCTTCCTTCTTCCTACCGTTAGATCTTCCTCTTTTATTCCTAACCGTATCTGACACCATGTCTTGAACATGTCAATTCCATGTCCCTATCAGAGACATGTCTGAAGCCAGGAAGTGCGACATCTTAGTCATGTAAGAGCTTCATAGGTTCCTACTGTTTAAATTATTAGATTCTTTTGTAACACAATGGCTATTTTTATGTATTCAACTGGTGTACAAAGTATAATATTGTAATCAAGGATCTAAGTAACTAAAGGTAGTCAAAAAATCAAAGTGTTAAGCAACGGACATCAATAATTAAGCCACCACAGATCAGTCAAATCTAGAAGATTATTGGAGTTAAGTAGTAGGACTTGACATGTACTATTGATCTGATTAATGAAATATTATGAGTAAAAGCACATTGTATATCTATTTTGTAGGAGGGCATTCATTGTAATTCATTGTATATTTGCAGGATTGGGGATTGCATAATCTTTATAAAATTTCCATCCAAGAACTATTTCCAATCCTTTCCTCTCATTTCTAGGACTCCATAGATTCCAAAGAATATTGTTTTATACCACATTTTGCTAAAAACAATAATAGTACATGGCTAAAAACAATACTACATCTGTGCTTTACTCTAAGTAGGACATAAACATATATCCAAATTTTGAACAGCCAATAGATTTCAATAGATATCAGCTGAAGTTGCCATACAGGGTGCCTCTTGACCACAATAAAAGCTTGAAGTAAAAAGAAAAACAACATTGCAAGAAAATGCTTGGGGATAGTAATTATTTACCGGCCATGTCAAACCCAATAGCACTGATCATGAATGGCTTAGCTCCGAGTTTTGACATGCACTCTGCTACATTCCTCCCCACACCTCCTCTAACATAATAGACCTGAAATTCTCCAGTATAAGAATAAGAAGATAGATACAAACATGAAAAAGATAAAGAATATTAAATCAGGGCAACGACTGCTTATGCTTGTCACATCATTAACACAATTGAGTTAACACAAACAGAACCCTATTAGGTTTCTTTTCTTCTTTCCTTTTCAGATAAAATAGATTACAACCTTGCCAGGGACAGTTGTTCCAGAATTTGCTCTCACTGAAGGTGTAGCGTGAATGTCCAACACCATACCCCCAATTATTACTACTTCTCCATCTCCATGCTCCAATTTTTTGCCTCTGAGTGCAACCTTACCACCATCAACAACAAACAACCATCAAGTAAATTGGCACAAAATGCAATGAAGTTAGAAGAGATAAATAAAACAAAATAACATGAAAAAGAACTGCAGTGAGTAAACAATTATTAGCAGCTAACATGACCTTTAACTTAGAAAATAAAAAAGAAATATTAGCATGAAAAGAGCTTGCAGGATGCATAACCATTTATTAGTCTCATTTCACAAAACTTCATTTTTCCCCTAATCCTACTCTCGATTCCTGTTACTGTATTTATCTCCACTCCTACACTGGCACAGAACCAATCAAGTAGCAGGTAATTATTCAAAACTATACAAATCCATATGAATGGCATGTCTCGATAGTTCCTCAGTGAAAACCTATACCTTTGTACTTGTCCTTATGAATTTATACCAATAAACCGTATGCTTTCATAAGTGAAAAATTGTCCCCAGTTCAAGAATTGTTTAGGAAATTGGCTTCTCCAAGTAAAAATGCACTAAATGTAATACAGTACTTGAAAAACATCAAATAGACAGAGTGGAACAACCAATCCTGAAGAACAGTACTGAGGAATTTCAAAATTGTTTGTGAAATAATAGCAGGTTTATTCTAATCAATGTATCATGTATCAACGATTATGAAATATACATATAACTCCCTAGTGAATTACGGAAGAAAGAAATAAACAAAACGCAAAAAAGAGAAGCAAAAGGAACCTCGGAAGTAACGGATCTTTTGGCCCCCTTAGGGACGGTGGACTCCGCCATGCAGTCCTTCTTCACGGTTGGAAACTTTGTTAGAAATGAACAGAAGGTGAGTTTACTGGTTTCACGTATACCAGTTTTAACCTAAACCCAAAATTATAAAAATGATGTTTATATAACAGAAGTGCAATTTATGAATTTTCAAGATTTTTTTTTTTTATGTTTCTCAACATTTTTGTAACTTCCAAATTAAGTCTATTATATTGTTCGATGATGATAATTATTATATTATGTCGTTATTTTATTACTTACTTTTATAAATAAGAGAATATATAAAATATATTGTAATTAATATGAAAAAATTATTTTTATTAATACTAAAGTTATAGAAAATTGTAGTTTAGATGTTAAAAGTAAGAGTAACAAAAAAAATTATAGTTTATTATTTTCATTGTAATTGTTTTATATTACGGATAAAATTAGAAAGAAATAATTGATGATTAAGATCATGTCATCTTAATATTATAAAATTGATACAATTTTTTTAAAAAAAGATATCATTATTATTATTATTCATCATATTTATTATTAATGTTAAAGTAGAAAATCATATCTAAAAAATGTTGTATTTCAACAACTAGACTTATTATTTTAATATTAAAAGTTTAAAATCTGAATAGAATTTTTATAATTAAATTTATTATGTAAAAATGCATTATTTCTTTAAATCCTTTTTTTATATAGCTCTTAATCTCCTCTCTCTCCTTCTTAACCATCTTATCATTTGTTTGAGATAAGAGAACATTTGAGTGATTCTTAAGGCGAGATCATCAACTGTATCTTATTAGTTTCTGTAAAAAGAGTAAGTTGATTTATACTCTTTTCCTTAGTATATATGTTTTTTGTGCATGTGAGTTACTTTAGCTTGCATGTAACATTCGAGTCTTCTATAAGACTCTGTTGATTAATGGTGTGTCCTAATCATGTTTCTATTGTTCGTAGGAGTAAATGGAGTTTCTTGAGCTTTTGGAGTTTTTTTAGAATCTTTAGAGTTGTTTGATCATCCTTCAGGTAATGGAAGCTAATGACATTGATTTTAACTAATAGACAACTTATAATAACTTATTGTAGGTTTGTATGATAGTTGGTTTGTCAAATTGAAGTGTATGATGAATTATGACATGTTGAGTTGAGTTAGGTGGTTTCAATCGCCTTTTAATAACATTGATAACTTTTGTATCACTTATCCATCTATAAGATTGGAATCTTTAATGGATAAATCTGCAATATTTTTGTTTTCTTGAAGTCTCTCCTTTTTTTATCCTCATCTACAATACAATAAAAACGAGTGTTAACTAATAATATTGAAACAGAAAGAAATAAATAGGTGGGTCGGTGAGCAGGAATCAAATTGGACTGTATCGAAATTTCAAATTTTTTTTCAACCCAACTTGGCCTGAACTTATGATGGGTCGATTTGGCTCACGGGTTCCAACCCGCTTTGATAATATTAGTTGGAAAGACAAAAATTTGCATAATTATGTAAACTCGTTGGACGAGCATATACTTGTTGGGTGAAGTCAAAGTCAGAGAACTACTGACTTGGTGGTTGTTAGGTGAGACCAAAGTCAGAGAGTTCATTCACTTGACAATTGTTGGGTGAGAATATACTCTCTGGACGACTTTTAGGAGAATTTAAACTTGTAAGTTACAGA
This sequence comes from Vigna umbellata, assembly GCF_018835915.1. The sequence goes on from NW_025903666.1 coordinate 29,733, forward strand.
GATATGCTCGCTAATCAAGTTATTTGGTTGTTGGGTGAGTGTGTATTCAGGCACTACTCACTAGGCAAATTTATTTGGTGGTTGAGCAAATTTGCTATCAGGTACTAGTCACTAACCGAGCAAGTCTTGTGGTTGAGTGAAAATACCAAAACTTTAACTAAATTTACATATATCTCTTATGATGGGTTTAATGTGTGTGTGATTATGTGAATGTTAAAACAATGATAGGTTTATAACATGACATGTGAATGATTGATAATAATCCAAGGAGGATTGATGATGCTTAAAGTAGTGTGTATATTGATATATGGATCCCGTATTAAGAGTTATCTTACGCTTTAATAATCATTCAATCTTAAGCAGAGAAGGGTCAGGTATGTGGTGAGAGGAGTAAAAGGTCCTAATACAAGGGCCTTGGCCAAAGGTGTTAACGAACGAACCTTGTGTGTAGTAGGGTGAAACTCATTGGCAATTGCTCTGTAGAGAAATAGAGGCCACTATAAGTGCATAACTCATCAAAGTCTAATATTAATACATGTATCCGGATGGTCAAGTCTATAATGAATGATTACACGCCTTAGGATTGGTTGATATAAATTCGTATATGTGTTGCCATCTATATAAATGTTGTATGAATGTTGTTTTGGTACATTAGCCTACCCTTTCTTTCTGTGTGTTTGTTTATGTTTCTTCTTGTTTGCAATGATCACCTAAATGGTGAGTAGACGAGGATGTTCCAGTTGATTAGGTGCAGGGTGAGGGAGATGTTGCCGCTTAAATAAGATTGATTATGTTTTTTGTATAAACCTTTCTTTTTTGAAAAATTCTAGCTTCTAATGGTGTGTATATAAATTTTTATATTCAGTACATGCTTTAAGGATGATTGTAATATAGTAGTTGTATGTTTGTCTCGTCTGCTTGTCGATAATCATTCTTATAACTTTCATTTAGTAGTTTTACACTATTAAAATGAAATGTTACATCGTTGGTATCAGAGGAGTTGTTCCTTATGAAACCTGTTGGTTAGAGTGTGCTTAGTTTCTATTGTGTACTCTTCATTATGTTTGGTTAGTATAGTTTCTTTGAGTTAGAATAATGGCTTTTATTTGTGTAGATAGAGTTATGGTACCTAGGCCATCACTTCCTCCCCCTCCAACCTCGAATATACCCAACCTAGCAAGGGCAATCGAGTCCATGGCAGCAGTCCTCCAACAATATAGTGTTGTCATGATGCAACAACATCAAATGACCTTGCAACAGATGGAATCTGATAGGCTCTCTTTTGAAGCCACCTAGTAGTAGCATGTGGAGGTTTCAAGACAGTTAAAAGAACTTCTTACAGCATCATCCGACGTAGTTTGATGGGAAGACCCACTCCAAAGGGGTTTGATTAATGGCTAAGAGATCTGAAAAGCATCTTTGACACCAAGATGTGTCTGGGTGAGAATAGGTTGCCTTATTTAGAGTATTAGTTGTCTAGAGAAATAGTTCACTAGTGGGCATGATGTTAGAGGAAACTGGAGAAGATATCATATAGGAGCCCTTCAAGAAGAAGTTTTATACCAAAAATTTCCCTGACACTGAGATATATGCGAAAGAGGTGAAGCTTTTGAAAATGGTTATTTTCAAACCAACTTATAGAAATTATTGAATTTTATATACTTAAAAAATATACAATTATTTAAAATGTAAATTCAAATAAAAAATATTAAAATATGATTTAATATATCAATATAAATAAAGTTTAATGTAAAATATAAAATTTAACAAAATAGGAAAAGTTTATAAATTTATATTATTTTATGAAATATAATTGATAACCAAGTTTAACATAGTTGAAATTAATTTTAAAGTTTTCTTTATTAACATTATTTTCTATTAACAATTTTAAATAAAATTTAACGTAAAAATATAAATTTAAATAAACTTAACCTTATTAAAAATATTTAATAAAAATATCAATTTTAATACATATTTATATAAATACAAAGACCAAATTGAGATAAAATAATTATACTAATAATGACACGTGACATGTGACACTAACATTATCACATTACATTGTTACTATTACTTGAAAGGTTTAATACCTCTTTTGGTCCCTCGAAAGGGGGCAAATGTTCAATTGGGTCCTACCTTTTTTTAGAAGTTCAATGTGGTCCCAAATTTTGTAAAAAGTGTGCAATCAAGTCCTTTTTGGAAACGGCGTTAATTTTTTAACGGAGCAACTGACAGGGTGGACTGAAGTTTGCTACGTGGCTGTGTGAGGGTAATACGTGGTTTTCCTAATTCGAAAAATCCTAAATTTGAAAATTAGGAACCTAATTAAAATTAGAATTAAGAGGGAAAACTCCCAATCTGAAAGGATTATGAACCCTAAATTGGAAATCCCAATTTCTTTCTACCCTCTTCTTCTTATGTCTGCTTCGTCACGCTCATGTGAGGGAAAGATATAGTTTTCCCTTCTCTTCTTCTCCTTCGGCGCTGCTCTGCAACCATATGGCAGCTTCCTTTCTCTCACGTTAGGACAACTTGCGACAGCTTTGGGGTGGTCCGCGGCGGCGGAGCTTGTGAGCGACACAGCGGCAGAGGCGCGACCCTTGGGGTTTCGATGGTGGTTCGCGCGGTGGGTCTCGAGCGACAGGTTTGCGGAGATCAACGAAACTTCGCCGAGGTTGGCCGCTCGATCTCTGGGTTTTGGTTTTTGTTTTTGGTTCTGGTTTTCTGCAGGTGGAGGGCTGGCCTCGCGGTACTTTTCGAACACGACGAACACCCTTCAGAAGAAGTCATTCGTATCTCAAACACCAATTTCTCTCTAACTCAAACCCTAATTTCTTAACCTCAGTAATATTACCCTCTCACAGCCACGTATCACCCTCACACAGCCACGTATTACCCTCACACAGCCACGTAGCTAACTTCAGTCCACCCTGTCAGCTGCTCCGTTAAAAAATCAACGCCGTTTTCAAAAAGGACTTGATTGCACACTTTTTACAAAAATTGGGACCACATTGAACTTCTAAAAAAATGTAGGACCCAATTGAACATTTGCCCCCTTTCGAGGGACCAAAAGAGGTATTAAACCTACTTGAAACAACATCAACTTCACATGTGATAATTTTTTTATTTTTTAAAAATAAAATAAAATTAAAATTAAAAGAAAAGATAAAAGCTTGACACCTATTTAAGACACATAAAATAAACTTAATTGAGATTTTTCAATAAAATGTGTACCAAATACATAATTTAACTTTTTTTAATTAATTAAATTGTAAGCGACCAAATTTATTAAAATGTTTTCTATTTTAGCTTTTACAAGTGAGTTAACTATTTCTAACTTGATTTCTTTTATTTTAACTTTGAAAAAAAGAAACAAAGACAAATGAATAAGTCAATCGAATTTTAGTAGATGATTAATGACTATTTTAATTTTGATCACTAAATATTTTTTCCTATTTTTATTTCTAATTGAGATATAAACTAAATTTTAGTATTTAACAACCGAAAATTTCCTTCCTAAAATTAAACTCTTTTTCAGTGTTTATCATGTGCACTTATACGCTACTTTTTGCAAAACTAAAACCTTTTTTTTATAAACTTTTAAAATCTAATTTTAAGATAGTTATACGCTAACTTTAATTTATAAAGAAATTTATTTTAGTTTTTTTTTAAATGATTTGGGAAAATTTATTCAAATGAAACCCTTGTGAAGATCGTTCTTACATAATTCAAGATAACTTCTATAATTTACATACAGCTTTGTAGAATTTGAAACTTAAGAAAAATATGATTAACAAAAAATGTTTAAATAATAATGCTTTCATGTAAATATTTATTATCTTTCAATGAATAACATTAAATATTTTTAAAAATAATTAAAAGATAATATTTTGCAAGTTAATTAAGTCATTAGTTTTATTTAAAAAAATTTACACGACAGAGGTCATAAAATAAAATATCATTATATAAGTTATATGATTATTTTATTTTAGTTTATAAAAAAAATATTACTTTTAAATCCTTATCATTTAAATAAAAATAATTTAAAAGTTATTGTTAACATATTAAATTTAAAAAAAAAGTAAAGTTAGATGCAGTTATTTTACTTGTAAAAGAATAATAAACATAATTTTTATTTTAGCTAAAATAGCAGAGTTATTTTAATTAATTAATTTTTATTTTAGTTAATAATTTTCAATTTTAGCACCAAATTAACTGTAATAAACTATAGACACTAAAGAAACAACATTAAACAAAGGTTGGATATTTAAAAGTAACAAAACTAAAAAGAAAACTAAAAGGCAATATTTACAAGGCTATTTTTTATTTTATTTTTAGTACTGTATTTATTCTTATAATATAATAATATAATATATTATTATAATAAGCTTTTGTAGTAGTGTTATCTGAGACACTCCATGAATCCAATTGAAACGCCACCAAATAATTAAAAAATAAGAGAGAATATATCTTGTTTTAAAAAAAGATAAAATATTTTCTTAATTAAAAATAGATAGTATTAAGGAATAAGGAATAAAAAAAGAAAGAAAACTTTCACCAACCCTCAGCAATATAAATAAGTGGGAAGTTGTCTCTTCATGATCACCACAAAGCAAAAGTGTTGAACTCACAAATACACAGAGAAGAGAGAAATGGCTTGCAGGCAATTATGGGCTTCAAGGGCTGCTTCTTATCTCAGGATCTCAGTCTTCCACAGAGGCTTTTCCAATGGTAACATGCTTTCTCCTTAACCCTTTTCTTCTCTCTCTGTTATGCTGCGATCTGCTTTTTATTTTTTTTCATTCATCATTCAAAATTTATTTTTCTTTTTTTGTGCTATGATGTGGATCTTGATCTATGTATTTTCTTTAATGATCTGAATCTAGGGTTTCTTCTTTTCGAGATTGGAAATTCATATTTCTTTGTACGATTTCTGATGTATGAAGTGCATTCATCATTGTGCTAACTTATAGTGCGTGGATTCAGATCTCTCAATTTGATGGCACTGTTCACATTTTTTGTTTTTTTTGCACCGTTTCCTTGATGTTATTATCTATGCATGTACTTTAATGGCACGGAGCTTTCTAACGGTGGTGTGGGGAAAGTGCACCCACCCACCCTCCCTGAAAAGTAGCACACAAATAATGCGTCTAATCTTTTATAATATTATCTTCACATTCTTAATGGCAGTATTATCTGTGACCTATAGAATATGTTACGTTCTGAACCTGGTATGATCAAACAGGAGGATGACAAGGGTGGAGCTGGTAATAGATAGTGTATAATGATAGAAGGGGTAAGAGGGATTTTAACTAGGATAAATTCCATTAAAATTTAAAACACTTGACATTTGTAAGCGTTTTCAGAGTTTATTAATGAAAGTTCGAAACATGGGTTGTAGCTATGCTGTTTGCTAGATTTAATACTAGATCAGAGAGAAAGGATTTTTGTTGTTTTCTAGTGCATTTTGGAAATTTGCTAGAAAATAATTTTGGGTGTTTTGGCTTTTTGAAGTTAACCATTGCCTTTTTTCGGCAATGCATTTTTGGGATACATTTATCAATTTCTTGTCGTTGAGTAATATTTTAAATTTTACCTAACTTGATCCTTTATAATCATTCATCCTAATTGGCTGGGTAAACATTTCCATCACACAACTGCTTAGTTTCATATCGTAAATGTAAACATCTCAAGGGCTTAGATGTTTTTCTGACTCTTATCCACATCTGCAATTATATGTCAAATGTAATATTGCATTTGAACCTGTAGGATATGGAAATGTTTGGTTGTTTTCGCAGTAGTTGCAAATAAGATTTATGTAGTTCATCTACATAAAGGCTTCCATATATGAAAAAGAACATCTAACTTGCATTGTTGGCTTCGTCCATGTTTACTTGCAGTTGTTAAAGATCTGAAGTATGCTGATTCCCATGAGTGGGTCAAGGTTGATGGAAATTCTGCAACCGTTGGCATAACTGATCATGCCCAAGATCATTTGGGTGATGTTGTGTATGTTGAGTTGCCTGAAGTGGGAGCCACCGTGACACAAGGAGACAGTTTTGGTGCAGTTGAAAGAGTGAAGGCAACTAGTGATATTAACTCTCCTGTTTCAGGAAAAGTGGTCGAAGTTAATGAAGAGCTTAGTAGCTCTCCTGCTTTGGTGAGTTTTTTTGCCTAATTCTTAAAGAACAGCATTTTACATGAAAGACAAAATGTGTATGCTGAGTTTAGAGGCACTGACTATTCTCCCCCCTTTTTGTACTTTGTTGTTTTTGTATGCTACATCTTGGATCACTACGCCTATGTATCAATGAAGTATTGCAATGAATACTTTTTCTATAAACACTAAGAGTTTTCATGTTGTCCTACATTTCTTCACACAGGTAAACTCAAGCCCTTATAAAGATGGATGGATAATTAAGGTTGAACTGTCCGACAGTGGCGAACTAAACAATTTGATGGATTCAGAAAAGTATTCCAAATTCTGTGAAGAAGAAGATTCACATTAAGATCTTTCAGCACTCTTCCATGGTGTTGTACATCATGTTCATGTTTTAATTGGGAAAGCTAAGAAGGGCTTGTTCCCTTTTCTACATGTCATGTCTTTAATTTTCTATTTTTATTTTTCCTGAAATTCAGAATCAGTGAGATGATTTTTCACTCTTTGCAATGGAAATATGAATTTGATAATGTGGTAAATTCATGATTAGTTTTCTTTATTAAGGTATATCAATTTTGTTAGTTGAATGTAATAATTGAGAAATAAGATGAGACATTGGTTATCAAGAATTGAAGATGAATTGAAATTTCAACTTCCATATTCTTTACACGCCATAGAAACCATTTTTGATATAGGAAAAATCTGTTCGTATCGGTGGTTTAAAATGTATCCCATCTCACTTAATTCTTGCATGATTATGTAGGTGCCTTGTTCCATACATTTCAGAAAGCATTTAAAGGGAAACCTATGTGTATTCTAAAATAAGATAAGACTAGGTCTGAAAAAAAAGTATAGATTATTATGGCGCTAAACGGAGTTTAACTGATGTTACATTTGTTCACATCAGTCACCAGTCAATTTTTGGTGCCATATTCACTATTTGTGCGCCATGTTTAACCATATCTCGATGCTGTAACAATTTAATATCAATATGCAACTGGAAAAGTAGTGCAAAACAGAAAATAAAAATACTGGTATGAGCCATTGGTAACTATATGCCAGAACGCATAATTATATACATACATATACATACATATATATATATA
>NW_025903666.1:42176-66222 GCF_018835915.1 Vigna umbellata
AAACGGATGTCGACATCCGTTTTGCCTTAAACGGATGTTGACATCCGTTGAAGGATGTCATCCGTTTAGGCTTCGTTTTCATTTTACGTTTTAGGGTTAAAGGATTATTGGAAAGATTATTGGAAGGATTATTGGAAGGGTTTAGGGTTTAGGGTTTAGGATTATTGGAAGGATTATGACTACGTACCTGGAGAGGAACCACGACAAGCACATTACACCACAAACGCACTGCACCACGTACTACACCGAAAGCAAGAGGAAGATTGCTTGATAATTCTTTTCACAATCACTGAGCTTTGCAGAAAAATATTTTACTCATACAAGGAACTATGTAGGTTATCAGTGAAATATGTTATAAATGAGTAAAATTATAAAACAATAATTCTAAAAATAAAATTTTACTGAGGGGCAAAATAGTAAAGGGGAGGTGGAGGGAGAATGCTGTGGTGGTGGAGGGAGCAACACCCTAAAACTCATTATCTAGATATTCAAACTTTCTAGAAATTATAAGGACTTTCTGGAAACTAGTATTGTAAGGACTGTCTTTATGAAAAGAATCCAGGTTACATTTAATCCAAGTAAGAGGAGAGGCGTTGACTAAAATCTCCTTTAGGAGCTTTAGAAGGATGAACCTCAATCTTAAAGTTTTTAGGATTATAAAATGAGTATACAACACTATAAACTCACACAAAACAGATTTTCCATCTATATTTTCTTTCATTTTTTTTTGAAAAAGCCATATAATGTGTTTGGACGAAATTTTTTCAAAGATTAATTTATTTTTATGAAATTTTTTAAGTACTTTCTAAAAAAGTAATTGATCTATAGACAATAAATTTTAAATTCTAAAAAATGGAATTTTTTTAAATACTTTCTAAAAAACTCTCTTATGCTCTTTATGACTCAGACAATAAGAGGTGAATTTTAGTCCATACTTGTAACATCCTATTTTAGTAGAATAAGATTATCAAAATAAAACATTACATATATATTAACTTACAAGAAACTACAAACTATTGATGAAAAAGATCTTACACTTGGAGAACAAAACCCTATTTATGTTGTTGCTTCATTCTCAACCTCACACTGAATGACCGGAAAGACGTCCTTCCTAAGCTCACACCATTTAAAGATGATTATCGCAAAAGAAAAAACACAAACAAATAATCAAAGACAAAAACAAGGGTAAGCTAGTGATACAAAACATTTTCATAATACATCAAAAACATATTAAACATTTTACTTAATGATACATATCTCACACAAAATCAACCAAACACTTTATGCATGACAACTCTTTGACTTCACCATCCAGATTAGTATGAATATCGAGCTATGACAGTTCGGGCACTTGTTGTGGTGAAACAGCTGGTCCACCTCAAGCTATCACACAATATTAGTCCGTTATCACTTGCTTTAGGCCAAGGTAAAACCCCTAGATTAGGACCTCCTGTTATTCTCATGACATGCCTCACCCCTCTCTACTTGAGAATGGGTGACCATTAGAATGTCAAGATGAGAAATAGAAACACCCTTACAAGTCATTAGAAATCACATAATAAAACAATTTTTCTTTATAGCATCTTGATACCCACATTAGGTAAGGAAAACAGCTTGAAAACTGTCACCAATAGCTCTGAAAGGGTCCAAAACCCCCAAAATGACCTAAAGAACATCCAAAATTAATATCTAGAACCCTAACACCCCCCAAATCTAGTGTAGTGATGCCCAATATGCGCTTAGTGGCACTCGAGCGCTCAGTGCCCTGGCCACTGGAAACGAGCGCTCAACACCCAGTTTGGGCACTCAGGTGAGCGCTATCAGAAAGACTCTACACTTTTTGGATCCTTTCACACACTTATCCCACAACTTTGAATGGTTCCTAGGACCTTCTAAACATTGAAAAACCTCTGGAAACACCACTCTAACTCATATTGAACACTTGAAACCAAATCACTCCTCTAAGCTATCCAAACTCCATTTTACTTCTTCCATCACCTATATCAACATACTAACATCATGGAAAATTCATAATACATTCAAGAATACACCCTAACACCTCAATTTTCTTCTAGCTTTACTACTTTCATTTTCCAACAACTTAAACCCCCAAAAAGTACTAAAAGTAACTAATAAATCACCCTCTTCTAAAACTAACACTTCCACGCAAGATTTTACTGATTTAGATGCCTAGACAAGTCACAAGTAATCTATTAACCCCTCAAACTTCTCAATACAGTTTATACCCCTCATATCAAATTCTCACTATTCAAAACCCCCATTTTTACACTAAAAATCTCTTAAAACTTCCACAAAATACTACCTATAACAAGTCTCAAATCACTTCATAACAACCCTATGACAATGGTTTTCTCACCTCAGCCCCTATTTCTCAAACTCACCCATCAAAATCTTTCTTTTTACCTTAAAACTCAAAAATTTGGTTAATCTTCACTCCAACTACTTTGAATTCAATATCAAGTATCAATACTCTTCATTATACACAATTATAACAACAATATCATTACAAACACACCATATCAAACATTTCAATCCTCACATAATCATTAATCATCATTTAAACACTATGAATATTAGTAAAACCTACAATTTCACTCGAATCAAGTCATCATACATGCAAGCACTAAATTTACACAAATAACATAATAGAAAAACAAACACTAGCTTTCCTTACCTTACACCGAAGCTATAGAGCTCTAAGAATGAACACACTTTGCTTTTCGTACAAGGAACTCTAAAAACACCTACGAATAACCAAATTGTGATAGGAAATAGTCCTTAAGACCACAAATTGACAATGAATCAAGAAATGAACACTAATGATACATGCGTTGGGGTTTCCTAAGCATGATCATAAACAAAGAACGAAAGGAAAAAGAGGTAAAAACTTACTTGCTCTAAACGAAGAACTGATAGGTTAGAAATAGAGATTACTCAAATGTGATCTCATAGGAACTTCCTAGTCATCAAACAAATGACTGAGGAGTTAGAATTTTTAGAGAAAAGATAGATAACTCTAGAAAAGTAATTTCTAGAGAGATGATACGTTTTAAAATAATCAAACTCATTTATAACAAAATTATTTATAAATAACTCATTTAATATTAAAATAATTGAATCTCACTGTTTTTAAACTATCACGAATTTTACAATATTTTTTTTACTTTTGAGCTCCTACTCTTATAACAACATCTTATGCACATATTATCACTTAAAATTATATAATTTTAAATTTCATTTAGAAAGTAAGAATTTAAATTGTTTGGTATTCTTCTTTCTCACCTCAATTCAGTCTTGGTCAAGGCATCATTTGTTGAATTTGATGATTTTGCTTAGGTTAGAGTTGATCAGTTTACTTTTTAACAAACATCATTAAAATACGTTTTTTCACTGATGTAATGAACGTATGCATTGGTTAGGTAATTTTGGTCAATATCAACATTCATTATTGTTTTTACCCGCATCAATATTATTTTTCGACTTATATCAAATATAATTTTTTCAATTGATGTTAGTTGGAATCGTCGTTCAACTAATACTGATCGAATTTAGTTTTAGGCAAACATAACATAAGCATTTTTTTTTTATCGATGTCAATGAGGGTTTTCTCGTCTATCAATCCTTATTAATCTCATAAACATGAAATTTTAAGCTTACACGTGTTAAAAAAAATAATCCTAAGCAATATCAATCATATATAATAACTACATTTTACACTACTCAGAACATAACTTTGATCGATATTAATTAAAAAAAAATCTTTATTAGCATTAACTAAAAATTAGTAATTTATAAATTGAGTATCACTTTATTATTCTTTTTACAGCATATGAGATTCTCCCAACCTACACTATACGCTTAAATATATTATCTATGTAAAATTCAGCAGATCTTCATTTCAAAGGTTCTTACTTTTAAATGTTATCTTTGCCTTTTTCTCAATTTGGAACATTGTTTTACACAAAAGTCAAGCAACGATGATAGGTTATCCTTTTTTTTTTCGCAAATAATACTGATTTTAATATAAATATATCCAATGAAATAGACTAATATACGACCAAGTGAAAATTGGACTTCTTAGAGACTAAATTTTCAAACTTTTTATTCTTTTTTAAAATTCCGGAAATGTAACCTACCTTAAAGTCAAAATCTGAAGGAGAAATTTCATATATATATATATATATATATATTTCCTTTGTGTACTGGAGCCATCTAGCAGTGACGTTTTTAGTTGTATTTTTTTAGTTATAGTAAACAGAAGAAGTCAATTCATAAATATTTTATTTGTTGTAATGATATTAGAAGTTTTATTTTGCCATTGAATTAGTGTTTTTTCTTCCTACACGTCTATGATTTCTTTTTGTATGTGTTACTTCATTTTATTTTAAAATATCGGTTTAACCTTTTTATTTTATAACAACTTGTTTAATTTGGAAGGCTTTTGAGTCAAACAATCTCTATTAATAATTTAAGTTTAAGTATTTTTGCGAAAATTTTACATTCAAAAGGATTAAGTCTATTTTTTTTAATTATACATTGAGAAATGCATAATTTAGAAATATATATAATAAGTATAATATATATTATCGAACAATAATATAAAAAATAATTTTTATCGTACAATTTTAAAAACATTATTATAGAATTCGAAAATAAAATATTATTCTTTTAATTTTAAATATTTTATTTCTGCATTATACATTCATAATAAAATATTTTATTCTTTTAATTTGAAATAAGTTTATCCAAAATTTTGTCTTAAGTTATATAATCATCAGCCATTATAAAATATTCCAAAAAAATAAGAAAAGAAAATTAATAATAGAAATAATTTGGATTATTTTCTTTTAAATTTATATATTTGCTTGAAATTAAATGTAACATCCCAAATTTAAGCATCTTACTACTGGTTATAAAATTGATTTAAACAAAATAATTTGTCATCTCTTATAGATATAGTATTAATACAATTATTTAAAATAAATAACCATAATAATAATTATATCTAAAAGACTAAATAATCAAGAAGACATTCTACAACATCACTGCTCTCTACTATGATACTTCAACACCTATCTCTCATATATTTCCACTAATAAGGTGATCATCACAAATGAAAATAAACATCACACCAAGAACAACAACAAAGACAACAGGGTAAACTAATATTCAAAAGAAAACTTCATAGACAGTTTAATACATCACATATTAGTTCAATACTGAAACATTCTATAACTCATATAAACATCTCATCATTTAACTTTAGACTCAATTATCCGGATACAATGCTTTGACATAGACTTCAATAAAGGCGTGCACCTATGGTAGTTTTTATACTACATAAAGTTATAAACAAGGGTAACTCGACCTACTACTCATGAGATTAATCTTCCACTTCTAAGACTAAGAAGTCTAGGGTAAATACCTCTTGCCATTCTCTCTGCCACCCCATTCATGTGTACATCAGTTGAATGGTTGATAGAGTATCAAGATACTTCTTTTCAGAAATCTCACTATTAAGCATACACCATACCTTTCTCAAACACTAAACCTCTCCTTGAGGTTCTTCTCACATCACATATCTTCCATTCTCACAATCACATTTATATAATTCAATGAGCATCAATAAATATCAATTCAAGTATATTGTAAATCAAAGTCAATTAAGACACAACTTAGAGAACCCAAGAAAATAATAAAAGAAATTATAGAAAACAAGCATCCAACACCAAGTCTGGAGCCTAGCGATCCAAAACTCTCGCTTAGCGAGAACTCTCGCCCAACCATTGTAGAAACACTGAGCTTTATTTTCCTAACGAGAACTCTCACTCAGCCATTGCAAACACAATGAGCTTTGCTCGCCTAACGGGAACTCTCGCTCAACCACTACAAAAGTAGTGGGTTTTGCTTGCTCAAAGGGAACTCTTGCTCAGCCACTCTATATAATTACCTAACAATAGATCTTAAACTTCCAACTTTTCCTACTTACCAACCTTCTAGACTTTCATATGCTAAAACCTCATTCTAGACCAAAAACCTACCATTTTCTTTAGCCTAATATGAGACCAAGGTTCAACAACACTTAATCAAATTAGGATACCCAATTTAACATTTCCAAATCCTCAAGAGTCAAGCATAAAAGCAGTAATTCATATATACGCAAAAATACATCAAATTCCATTCAACATACCATCTTCATTAAGCAACCCAACATATCAAATTTCACAAATAATTCAATTTCACAAATCAACTACCATACAAACATCAATTAAGACCTGTTTATAAGTTAAAATCAAATTAACTAGCTCCTCTTACCTGTTAAACTATTGCACGACTTTAAAGAACCCCAAAAAACTCTCACATATCAAAGGATCTATAGCTACGAACAATGAAAATATGATCAATGTATGCCATTATAACTATTGATCATCACAGAGTCTTATAAAAGACTCAAACTTTACATGCAAAAACACTAAGGCTCGTCGAGACAAACCAAAGAAAAAGAGTAGAAGCTAGCTTACTATTTTGGAGAAACTGATTAGGTAGACTTGAAGATCTAGTCACTGCGATCACTTAGATGGTCTCTGATATTCAAACAATGAACCCAAGAGAAGAACTCCTAGAGATAAGTTAGAAAATTATAAAAAAGTGGTTTTTAGAAAGATTACATTTTCAAATAATAAAACTTGTTTATAACAAAAGTATTTATATTAAAATAATTTAATACTAAATAATTGAATCTCATTGTTTTTAAAATATTACTACTTCCAAAATGTCATTTTATAGGTCTCGTCTTATATGTCTTGGATATCAAAGTAACCAATTATTATGATAATTTCTTAATATATAAATAATAAATAAATAAATTAAGAATTAAATATGTTTTTAATTCTTAAATTTAAATATAATATTTCTTTTAAGATTTTGATACTTTTTCTTTTTAATTTAAAAATTTTATTTTAAATTTTAAAAATAGATGAATATAGTATTTTAATTTAATGTGTTGTGTTTTTTAGATTTGTTAAACTTTGCTATAGATTGATATTTGAATTAAAAGTTGTCTAAACAATATAAATGTTATTTTGAAAAATGTTTGACAAAAAAAAATTTAACATAATTAAATTATGAGATTATATATATTTATTTTTAAAATTTAAAATCAATCTATATCAAAATTTAAAATATTAATAAATATCAGTTTTGTGTCCAAATTTAAAAATTAAAAATATATTTAATTCATGAATTAACTATCTACCGTATTTGCCGCACATGGTCTGCTTTTTATCACTAAGGTGAAGAAGTATTTACTTGAAAGTGTAGCTTCATGGCCTCTTATATTTTAAAATTTTTAATTTGTATAATAGTTTAAATTTTCTTTATGCTAATTATTTTAGTTTAAGAGTTGGTTTAGAACAAGAAATTTAAATATTGTTTGTTTGTTTTGAAACAAAAAAAATTCTACTTTTCAGTATTAATTTTTCTAATAAAAAAGCAATATTCTATGACAATGTGTAAAATTTATGCACAACAGTGGTACAGAGAAAAATTCCTCGCAAAAGTCTGAAATATGAACACGCATTTTGATTATTTTCATGTTCAAACTAAAAATGTATGATAATATTAATAATAATAATAATAATAATTATTATTATTATTATTATAATAATAATAATAATTATTACATTTCTCAAATTAAAAAAAAATCAACCTTTCTTATGAGTGTAGGGGAGGTTGTATGACTCAGATTATTTGGGAATTGGAAAAGGATACACTTTCCAATATTTTAGCAACTATTAGTTAAACTATAAATTCTACAACTTGCATTTATTCCTATTTTACAAAGTCCAAGTAATTATTTATCAAGCAAAATAAACGTGAAATCTTCCAATAACAAAAGAGAGACAGAATGGATAAAGACTACCATAGTGTGTCACTCAGCACCACGATTCACTATTCCTGTCAATCTTTCCTTAAAAGTTGCTAAATGTATTGTCAATGATTCATTTATCCTCTGTGTTGACTCATCAATATATTGAAAGTAAGCAAGTCTCCAACTTCTCTTCAACAACAAGCTTCCCGTCACAGCCCAAAATCCCATAAAATAGCCAAGTGCAATGACACAGTAAAACCACAATTTCTCTACTTTATCCTCTTTGTGATCTTTTTCTTCATCTTCATCACCTCCTTGGAAATCATCATGAAAACACTTATTCGGAAGTGGAGGTCCACACAGAAACGGGTTTCCACCATAAATAGAAGGATCCTCAAGGGTTGATAATTGAGGTCCTTGGGGGATTTGTCCTGAAAGGTTGTTGTAGGACAAGTTTAAGTAACTTAACCAAGTTAAACTAGTTATGCTTTCTGAAATTGCACCAGAAAGTTGGTCATGAGAGAGGTCAAGAGATTCTAGTGATTTCATGTCTCCAATTCTTTTGGGGATATGTCCTGACAAACGATTGTGTGATAGATTTAGGCCATGCAATGCACGAAGTGATGTTATTCCTTCTGGAATAGATCCAACCAAATTGTTATTTGACAAGTCCAAGTTTACCACAAGTTTTAGATTTCTGGTATACTCAAGTTCTCTTCCTTTGATGACCACTCTAACGTCTTGTTCATACCATTCAACAGTTCTGTTAGATTGATTTACAGAACTATTCTTTTTTGAGGCCATACCTGTGAGATTTCCTATGCAATGAGGGATTGGACCCATCAAGTTGTTGTTTGAAAGATCCAAAATTTGCAGTGCAGAAAGTTGGCATAGTTGTAAAGGAATTGTTCCATTCAACCTGTTCTGCCGTAGCCTTAGAATCTGCATCGAGGAAAAGATATTCCCCATCCATGAAGGGATAATCCCAGACAAATCATTATCTCCAACATTCAAAATTAAAAGTTGACTTAAATTTCTCCAAGATGACGGAAAGCCCCCATGAAGGCTGTTATTGTTCAAATGTAACCATGCCAACGTGGGTAGATTACCAAGAGAGCTAGGAATGACACCGGATAATCTGTTGGATGCCAAATTTATGACACCGATTTTTTGAGTAACACTCCAACAATTAGGAATTTCACCAATTAACATGTTTCCTGAAAGGTCAAGATTGTACAAGGAGCCTATTCTGCACAATGAGTTTGGAATGGGACCACTTATAAGGTTGTTTCCAAGAAGCATGTAACCGACATTGGGCAAGCTATCAGAAATATTTTGGGGAAGTGACCCGCTGATACGATTATCGGTGAGATTTAAGTAGACAAGTTGCCTGGGCCATCTTATGTCAGACACCAAATTCTCCAAATGGTTTAGGGATATGTCTAAGTTCTGAAGGTTTACAAGCTGACTAAGACTGAAAGGAATGCTTCCGTGTAACTTGTTTTCAGAAAAATAGAGGGTGGACAAATTTTGAAGCTGACCAATATTGTGAGGAATGCTACCATTTAAAGAGTTTCGTGAAAGATTTATATCTGTTAGGCTTACAAGTTTCCCTAAACTCCTTGGAATGATCCCATCAAAATGATTGGAAGAAAGAATTAAAATCTTTAAACTGACAAGTTCCCCGATACAGTCAGGAAGAGAACCGGTGAAGTTATTGTTGGAAAGCACCAAAGTCTTCAGATTGACAAGTTTTGTTATTATAGCACAAGGAAGTGATCCCACCAAGTTACTGTCAGTCATAATCAATGAACTTAGATTTTCAAGCTGTCCCAACCATGCTGGCAAAGGACCATTACATTCGTTGTGACTTAAATCCAAGTACATTAAATCGTGCCTAATGCATTCAAACTGCGTATGGTTTCCAAGTGCATCACTTTGAATTTTGTTTGTTGACATATCTAATTGTTGAAGATGGCAACAGTTTCCCAGAAGATATGCCAGAGATCCCTCAATATGATTGACATCGTTACTTGAAAGATTGAGGTATTGAAGACCCTTTAACTCACCTAACCAACCCGGAACAGAATCAAACTTGTTTTGTGAAAGGTCGAGAGAAACCAGGGAAGTCAGATTCTGCAAAGCAGATGGAAGTGAGCCATAAAAAACATTACTATAAAGAAATAGACTGTCGAGGTTAGCACAGGTTTCCAACCAGAAGGGAGTGGAATTCAGGTTGTTGTGAGAAAGGTCAATGACTGTAATGGAAGTCATATTTTGAAAAGCATCCAAAAACGGAGTCTGAAGTCCATTTTCTGCTAGATTGAGGTATTCCAGTCTGGAAAGGTTTGTGGTGCTAATATGTTGATGGGTGTGCAATTTATCAAGTCCACAATTTCTCAAATCTATTTCTATCAAAGAAGGAAGCATGTTGAGTGACTGCAACAAATTTTGTGCTTTATCAAGAATCACATCACTCATGTATAGGTATTGGAGAGATGAAAGTTGAGAAATCCAATAGAAGTCATCCGTATACAAAAGAGCATTGAAGCTCAAATCAAGAACGAGCAAATTTGTGAGGTTCCCAAGATTGGACGGGATCCTACCACTAAAATGACTATCAGAGAGATAAAGGGATTGCAGATGCTGCAGCTTTTGAATGAACGCTGGTATTGAACTATTAAGAAATTTGTTTCCACTCAAATCTACATAANCTCTACTATGATACTTCAACACCTATCTCTCATATATTTCCACTAATAAGGTGATCATCACAAATGAAAATAAACATCACACCAAGAACAACAACAAAGACAACAGGGTAAACTAATATTCAAAAGAAAACTTCATAGACAGTTTAATACATCACATATTAGTTCAATACTGAAACATTCTATAACTCATATAAACATCTCATCATTTAACTTTAGACTCAATTATCCGGATACAATGCTTTGACATAGACTTCAATAAAGGCGTGCACCTATGGTAGTTTTTATACTACATAAAGTTATAAACAAGGGTAACTCGACCTACTACTCATGAGATTAATCTTCCACTTCTAAGACTAAGAAGTCTAGGGTAAATACCTCTTGCCATTCTCTCTGCCACCCCATTCATGTGTACATCAGTTGAATGGTTGATAGAGTATCAAGATACTTCTTTTCAGAAATCTCACTATTAAGCATACACCATACCTTTCTCAAACACTAAACCTCTCCTTGAGGTTCTTCTCACATCACATATCTTCCATTCTCACAATCACATTTATATAATTCAATGAGCATCAATAAATATCAATTCAAGTATATTGTAAATCAAAGTCAATTAAGACACAACTTAGAGAACCCAAGAAAATAATAAAAGAAATTATAGAAAACAAGCATCCAACACCAAGTCTGGAGCCTAGCGATCCAAAACTCTCGCTTAGCGAGAACTCTCGCCCAACCATTGTAGAAACACTGAGCTTTATTTTCCTAACGAGAACTCTCACTCAGCCATTGCAAACACAATGAGCTTTGCTCGCCTAACGGGAACTCTCGCTCAACCACTACAAAAGTAGTGGGTTTTGCTTGCTCAAAGGGAACTCTTGCTCAGCCACTCTATATAATTACCTAACAATAGATCTTAAACTTCCAACTTTTCCTACTTACCAACCTTCTAGACTTTCATATGCTAAAACCTCATTCTAGACCAAAAACCTACCATTTTCTTTAGCCTAATATGAGACCAAGGTTCAACAACACTTAATCAAATTAGGATACCCAATTTAACATTTCCAAATCCTCAAGAGTCAAGCATAAAAGCAGTAATTCATATATACGCAAAAATACATCAAATTCCATTCAACATACCATCTTCATTAAGCAACCCAACATATCAAATTTCACAAATAATTCAATTTCACAAATCAACTACCATACAAACATCAATTAAGACCTGTTTATAAGTTAAAATCAAATTAACTAGCTCCTCTTACCTGTTAAACTATTGCACGACTTTAAAGAACCCCAAAAAACTCTCACATATCAAAGGATCTATAGCTACGAACAATGAAAATATGATCAATGTATGCCATTATAACTATTGATCATCACAGAGTCTTATAAAAGACTCAAACTTTACATGCAAAAACACTAAGGCTCGTCGAGACAAACCAAAGAAAAAGAGTAGAAGCTAGCTTACTATTTTGGAGAAACTGATTAGGTAGACTTGAAGATCTAGTCACTGCGATCACTTAGATGGTCTCTGATATTCAAACAATGAACCCAAGAGAAGAACTCCTAGAGATAAGTTAGAAAATTATAAAAAAGTGGTTTTTAGAAAGATTACATTTTCAAATAATAAAACTTGTTTATAACAAAAGTATTTATATTAAAATAATTTAATACTAAATAATTGAATCTCATTGTTTTTAAAATATTACTACTTCCAAAATGTCATTTTATAGGTCTCGTCTTATATGTCTTGGATATCAAAGTAACCAATTATTATGATAATTTCTTAATATATAAATAATAAATAAATAAATTAAGAATTAAATATGTTTTTAATTCTTAAATTTAAATATAATATTTCTTTTAAGATTTTGATACTTTTTCTTTTTAATTTAAAAATTTTATTTTAAATTTTAAAAATAGATGAATATAGTATTTTAATTTAATGTGTTGTGTTTTTTAGATTTGTTAAACTTTGCTATAGATTGATATTTGAATTAAAAGTTGTCTAAACAATATAAATGTTATTTTGAAAAATGTTTGACAAAAAAAAATTTAACATAATTAAATTATGAGATTATATATATTTATTTTTAAAATTTAAAATCAATCTATATCAAAATTTAAAATATTAATAAATATCAGTTTTGTGTCCAAATTTAAAAATTAAAAATATATTTAATTCATGAATTAACTATCTACCGTATTTGCCGCACATGGTCTGCTTTTTATCACTAAGGTGAAGAAGTATTTACTTGAAAGTGTAGCTTCATGGCCTCTTATATTTTAAAATTTTTAATTTGTATAATAGTTTAAATTTTCTTTATGCTAATTATTTTAGTTTAAGAGTTGGTTTAGAACAAGAAATTTAAATATTGTTTGTTTGTTTTGAAACAAAAAAAATTCTACTTTTCAGTATTAATTTTTCTAATAAAAAAGCAATATTCTATGACAATGTGTAAAATTTATGCACAACAGTGGTACAGAGAAAAATTCCTCGCAAAAGTCTGAAATATGAACACGCATTTTGATTATTTTCATGTTCAAACTAAAAATGTATGATAATATTAATAATAATAATAATAATAATTATTATTATTATTATTATAATAATAATAATAATTATTACATTTCTCAAATTAAAAAAAAATCAACCTTTCTTATGAGTGTAGGGGAGGTTGTATGACTCAGATTATTTGGGAATTGGAAAAGGATACACTTTCCAATATTTTAGCAACTATTAGTTAAACTATAAATTCTACAACTTGCATTTATTCCTATTTTACAAAGTCCAAGTAATTATTTATCAAGCAAAATAAACGTGAAATCTTCCAATAACAAAAGAGAGACAGAATGGATAAAGACTACCATAGTGTGTCACTCAGCACCACGATTCACTATTCCTGTCAATCTTTCCTTAAAAGTTGCTAAATGTATTGTCAATGATTCATTTATCCTCTGTGTTGACTCATCAATATATTGAAAGTAAGCAAGTCTCCAACTTCTCTTCAACAACAAGCTTCCCGTCACAGCCCAAAATCCCATAAAATAGCCAAGTGCAATGACACAGTAAAACCACAATTTCTCTACTTTATCCTCTTTGTGATCTTTTTCTTCATCTTCATCACCTCCTTGGAAATCATCATGAAAACACTTATTCGGAAGTGGAGGTCCACACAGAAACGGGTTTCCACCATAAATAGAAGGATCCTCAAGGGTTGATAATTGAGGTCCTTGGGGGATTTGTCCTGAAAGGTTGTTGTAGGACAAGTTTAAGTAACTTAACCAAGTTAAACTAGTTATGCTTTCTGAAATTGCACCAGAAAGTTGGTCATGAGAGAGGTCAAGAGATTCTAGTGATTTCATGTCTCCAATTCTTTTGGGGATATGTCCTGACAAACGATTGTGTGATAGATTTAGGCCATGCAATGCACGAAGTGATGTTATTCCTTCTGGAATAGATCCAACCAAATTGTTATTTGACAAGTCCAAGTTTACCACAAGTTTTAGATTTCTGGTATACTCAAGTTCTCTTCCTTTGATGACCACTCTAACGTCTTGTTCATACCATTCAACAGTTCTGTTAGATTGATTTACAGAACTATTCTTTTTTGAGGCCATACCTGTGAGATTTCCTATGCAATGAGGGATTGGACCCATCAAGTTGTTGTTTGAAAGATCCAAAATTTGCAGTGCAGAAAGTTGGCATAGTTGTAAAGGAATTGTTCCATTCAACCTGTTCTGCCGTAGCCTTAGAATCTGCATCGAGGAAAAGATATTCCCCATCCATGAAGGGATAATCCCAGACAAATCATTATCTCCAACATTCAAAATTAAAAGTTGACTTAAATTTCTCCAAGATGACGGAAAGCCCCCATGAAGGCTGTTATTGTTCAAATGTAACCATGCCAACGTGGGTAGATTACCAAGAGAGCTAGGAATGACACCGGATAATCTGTTGGATGCCAAATTTATGACACCGATTTTTTGAGTAACACTCCAACAATTAGGAATTTCACCAATTAACATGTTTCCTGAAAGGTCAAGATTGTACAAGGAGCCTATTCTGCACAATGAGTTTGGAATGGGACCACTTATAAGGTTGTTTCCAAGAAGCATGTAACCGACATTGGGCAAGCTATCAGAAATATTTTGGGGAAGTGACCCGCTGATACGATTATCGGTGAGATTTAAGTAGACAAGTTGCCTGGGCCATCTTATGTCAGACACCAAATTCTCCAAATGGTTTAGGGATATGTCTAAGTTCTGAAGGTTTACAAGCTGACTAAGACTGAAAGGAATGCTTCCGTGTAACTTGTTTTCAGAAAAATAGAGGGTGGACAAATTTTGAAGCTGACCAATATTGTGAGGAATGCTACCATTTAAAGAGTTTCGTGAAAGATTTATATCTGTTAGGCTTACAAGTTTCCCTAAACTCCTTGGAATGATCCCATCAAAATGATTGGAAGAAAGAATTAAAATCTTTAAACTGACAAGTTCCCCGATACAGTCAGGAAGAGAACCGGTGAAGTTATTGTTGGAAAGCACCAAAGTCTTCAGATTGACAAGTTTTGTTATTATAGCACAAGGAAGTGATCCCACCAAGTTACTGTCAGTCATAATCAATGAACTTAGATTTTCAAGCTGTCCCAACCATGCTGGCAAAGGACCATTACATTCGTTGTGACTTAAATCCAAGTACATTAAATCGTGCCTAATGCATTCAAACTGCGTATGGTTTCCAAGTGCATCACTTTGAATTTTGTTTGTTGACATATCTAATTGTTGAAGATGGCAACAGTTTCCCAGAAGATATGCCAGAGATCCCTCAATATGATTGACATCGTTACTTGAAAGATTGAGGTATTGAAGACCCTTTAACTCACCTAACCAACCCGGAACAGAATCAAACTTGTTTTGTGAAAGGTCGAGAGAAACCAGGGAAGTCAGATTCTGCAAAGCAGATGGAAGTGAGCCATAAAAANTTAAGAGTTGGTTTAGAACAAGAAATTTAAATATTGTTTGTTTGTTTTGAAACAAAAAAAATTCTACTTTTCAGTATTAATTTTTCTAATAAAAAAGCAATATTCTATGACAATGTGTAAAATTTATGCACAACAGTGGTACAGAGAAAAATTCCTCGCAAAAGTCTGAAATATGAACACGCATTTTGATTATTTTCATGTTCAAACTAAAAATGTATGATAATATTAATAATAATAATAATAATAATTATTATTATTATTATTATAATAATAATAATAATTATTACATTTCTCAAATTAAAAAAAAATCAACCTTTCTTATGAGTGTAGGGGAGGTTGTATGACTCAGATTATTTGGGAATTGGAAAAGGATACACTTTCCAATATTTTAGCAACTATTAGTTAAACTATAAATTCTACAACTTGCATTTATTCCTATTTTACAAAGTCCAAGTAATTATTTATCAAGCAAAATAAACGTGAAATCTTCCAATAACAAAAGAGAGACAGAATGGATAAAGACTACCATAGTGTGTCACTCAGCACCACGATTCACTATTCCTGTCAATCTTTCCTTAAAAGTTGCTAAATGTATTGTCAATGATTCATTTATCCTCTGTGTTGACTCATCAATATATTGAAAGTAAGCAAGTCTCCAACTTCTCTTCAACAACAAGCTTCCCGTCACAGCCCAAAATCCCATAAAATAGCCAAGTGCAATGACACAGTAAAACCACAATTTCTCTACTTTATCCTCTTTGTGATCTTTTTCTTCATCTTCATCACCTCCTTGGAAATCATCATGAAAACACTTATTCGGAAGTGGAGGTCCACACAGA
The DNA here is from genome assembly GCF_018835915.1 of Vigna umbellata. The sequence continues at coordinate 58,609 of NW_025903666.1, forward strand.
AACGGGTTTCCACCATAAATAGAAGGATCCTCAAGGGTTGATAATTGAGGTCCTTGGGGGATTTGTCCTGAAAGGTTGTTGTAGGACAAGTTTAAGTAACTTAACCAAGTTAAACTAGTTATGCTTTCTGAAATTGCACCAGAAAGTTGGTCATGAGAGAGGTCAAGAGATTCTAGTGATTTCATGTCTCCAATTCTTTTGGGGATATGTCCTGACAAACGATTGTGTGATAGATTTAGGCCATGCAATGCACGAAGTGATGTTATTCCTTCTGGAATAGATCCAACCAAATTGTTATTTGACAAGTCCAAGTTTACCACAAGTTTTAGATTTCTGGTATACTCAAGTTCTCTTCCTTTGATGACCACTCTAACGTCTTGTTCATACCATTCAACAGTTCTGTTAGATTGATTTACAGAACTATTCTTTTTTGAGGCCATACCTGTGAGATTTCCTATGCAATGAGGGATTGGACCCATCAAGTTGTTGTTTGAAAGATCCAAAATTTGCAGTGCAGAAAGTTGGCATAGTTGTAAAGGAATTGTTCCATTCAACCTGTTCTGCCGTAGCCTTAGAATCTGCATCGAGGAAAAGATATTCCCCATCCATGAAGGGATAATCCCAGACAAATCATTATCTCCAACATTCAAAATTAAAAGTTGACTTAAATTTCTCCAAGATGACGGAAAGCCCCCATGAAGGCTGTTATTGTTCAAATGTAACCATGCCAACGTGGGTAGATTACCAAGAGAGCTAGGAATGACACCGGATAATCTGTTGGATGCCAAATTTATGACACCGATTTTTTGAGTAACACTCCAACAATTAGGAATTTCACCAATTAACATGTTTCCTGAAAGGTCAAGATTGTACAAGGAGCCTATTCTGCACAATGAGTTTGGAATGGGACCACTTATAAGGTTGTTTCCAAGAAGCATGTAACCGACATTGGGCAAGCTATCAGAAATATTTTGGGGAAGTGACCCGCTGATACGATTATCGGTGAGATTTAAGTAGACAAGTTGCCTGGGCCATCTTATGTCAGACACCAAATTCTCCAAATGGTTTAGGGATATGTCTAAGTTCTGAAGGTTTACAAGCTGACTAAGACTGAAAGGAATGCTTCCGTGTAACTTGTTTTCAGAAAAATAGAGGGTGGACAAATTTTGAAGCTGACCAATATTGTGAGGAATGCTACCATTTAAAGAGTTTCGTGAAAGATTTATATCTGTTAGGCTTACAAGTTTCCCTAAACTCCTTGGAATGATCCCATCAAAATGATTGGAAGAAAGAATTAAAATCTTTAAACTGACAAGTTCCCCGATACAGTCAGGAAGAGAACCGGTGAAGTTATTGTTGGAAAGCACCAAAGTCTTCAGATTGACAAGTTTTGTTATTATAGCACAAGGAAGTGATCCCACCAAGTTACTGTCAGTCATAATCAATGAACTTAGATTTTCAAGCTGTCCCAACCATGCTGGCAAAGGACCATTACATTCGTTGTGACTTAAATCCAAGTACATTAAATCGTGCCTAATGCATTCAAACTGCGTATGGTTTCCAAGTGCATCACTTTGAATTTTGTTTGTTGACATATCTAATTGTTGAAGATGGCAACAGTTTCCCAGAAGATATGCCAGAGATCCCTCAATATGATTGACATCGTTACTTGAAAGATTGAGGTATTGAAGACCCTTTAACTCACCTAACCAACCCGGAACAGAATCAAACTTGTTTTGTGAAAGGTCGAGAGAAACCAGGGAAGTCAGATTCTGCAAAGCAGATGGAAGTGAGCCATAAAAAACATTACTATAAAGAAATAGACTGTCGAGGTTAGCACAGGTTTCCAACCAGAAGGGAGTGGAATTCAGGTTGTTGTGAGAAAGGTCAATGACTGTAATGGAAGTCATATTTTGAAAAGCATCCAAAAACGGAGTCTGAAGTCCATTTTCTGCTAGATTGAGGTATTCCAGTCTGGAAAGGTTTGTGGTGCTAATATGTTGATGGGTGTGCAATTTATCAAGTCCACAATTTCTCAAATCTATTTCTATCAAAGAAGGAAGCATGTTGAGTGACTGCAACAAATTTTGTGCTTTATCAAGAATCACATCACTCATGTATAGGTATTGGAGAGATGAAAGTTGAGAAATCCAATAGAAGTCATCCGTATACAAAAGAGCATTGAAGCTCAAATCAAGAACGAGCAAATTTGTGAGGTTCCCAAGATTGGACGGGATCCTACCACTAAAATGACTATCAGAGAGATAAAGGGATTGCAGATGCTGCAGCTTTTGAATGAACGCTGGTATTGAACTATTAAGAAATTTGTTTCCACTCAAATCTACATAAGTTAGATATGTAAGCTGCAATATAGAAGGGTGAACATGTTGAGCTTCGAGGACATGATCGTAAAACTTACAGTTTGGTTGAAAATCTCCTTGTAAGGGATAACAAGGATTTCTGAGATCTAGCTTCACAACATGGCCTGTAACATTATTGCAACCTACGCCTTTCCATTGGCAACAACTAGTTCCTTCCCAAGATGAAAGCCTTGAAGGATCTTTGAAGCTTCCTTTGATCCTTAGAAGAGCTTGCCTTTCTTCTTCATTGCAACCAAGTGGTGCATGTCCACATGAACATAACACCGCAAATGCTGCAGTCAAAAGGAAAACAATACCAAAAGGAAACCCCAACATGTCTGCAGAGAAGAGTGTCAGAAAACAAAGAACAGAGTTGGCGAGGATCAACGAAGTAGACAATATATAGGCGTCACTTAGTTTATCATATAAAACTCCGAAAACAGGAAACTGAAATATTGATGACTCGGCACCACTAGTAAAGCGGTCAAAGCCAAAGTGTTGAAGTTTGATTTTTGTGGTTATTAGACTTTTGTGGTCAAAGCCGGCAATTTTATTAATAAAATTTAAATGTCTAAGATAATTCTTATGCACCGGAAGATACTGATATGTATATATAAAGGATATTACATGTAATTTTACAGGTTTTATATGTAGACTTTATGAATATGCGTCAACCTAATTAAGATGCCGTACTTCGATAATCATTTGCAACATTTGCAATAATCTGTTAAAAAGAGAGAGAAAAAATGAGAAAAAACCAAAATTCATGTTCTAAAAATTACAAAAACCTTTTTAAAAAACAGTTAAACATGACGGCAAAAAGAGAGATTGACAAGGGTAGAGCTGTTAATGTATAGAATCTAGTGATAGAAGGGGTTAGAGGGATTTTAACTAGGGTAAATTACATTAAAATTTAAAGGTTAATTTTAAAATATATCACGTTTGTATTCGTTTTCGCAGTTTATTACTGAAAGTTCGAAGCATGGGTTGTAGCTATGCTGTTTGTTAGATTTAATATTAGATAAGAGAGAAAGGCCTTTTCCAGTTTTCTAGTGCATACTGGAAATTTGCTAGAAAATAATTTTGGTTGTTTCGGCTTTTTGAAGCTAACCATTGCCTTTGTTTTCTTTCTGTACTGCATTTTTGAGATACATCTATCAATTTCTTGTCGTTAAGTAATATTTTAAATTTTGTCAAACTTGATTCTCTGTACTCATTAATCCTAATTGACCGAGTAAACATTTTCATCACACAACTGTTTTATTTCTTAAATGTAGACATATTATGGGCTTTGATGCTTTCGTGAATCTTTATTTACGTTAAAATTGAAATTTGTTAGTGTTTAATTTTTTGATATATTTTAGTCTTTAACACTTAAAAAATAAATGTATATAATCTTTTTAATTCAATGACGTTAAATTCTTTTTACGTATTAAATGACGTTTCAATATTGACATTTGAATTTAAACATGTCAAATGATGTAAACATATGTGAAGGAAAGGATATGTGATGGAAAGCTTGACACCCTACAAATTCTTCTCAATGGGAAAAAGTTGATCATGATTATCCTAAGTTTGGGAAAGAACTACAAAACCTATGTCTTGTTTTATCTAATAATGGAATAAATCTATATGGTATGAAAAACAGCTCGCATAGCACGTGACCCATGATTATGATTATATATAACCTACTTCCATGATTATGCATGAAAAGGAAATTCATGATGTTGTTCATGTTAATTCCAAGTCCAAAACAACCAAGGAATGACATAAACATATACTTGACACTTTTTATTGAAGACTTGAAGGATATGTGGAATGATGAAGTTTTCTTCTAAGGGCAATATTGTTTGGCATAATTAATTATTTTCCAGTGTATGGTAATTCATCTAGAAATAGTACTAAAGGAAAATGTGCATGTCTTATATGTGAAGATAATATAAATTGGGTGTGATTGGAACATGGTAGGAAAATGAAAGAATCATTGGGCCCTTACAGTACTCTAATCCTATTGACTGTGCACAAGGTGAGGGAAGCCCAAGTACTAATGCAGAAGCTGAACACGGCCCAACCAATACTCCAGAGGCTTCTAATGATCGACCTAAGAGGGTTGTGCGTCAGCCAATTTATCTTAGGGATTTTGTTACTAAGTGACGTGTCTCCCTTTTAGGGGAAACCGTTATACCATGTGAAGGAATATTAGCTGTAAGAAGTAGTGCTTATATAAAGCACCTTTCTGTTATGCAGGGAATAAGAAAGAATTATTACGTGTCTCTTCTGAATTTCTCCTTCTCTGTCCTGTTTTCTTCCAGATTATTCTATTCTCTGTTTTCTTCCCCTTACAATTGGTGCTTTCATTGAGTCTTACTTCCTCCATCCATGGCCGACTCACCTGACCCATTCACCTCCCTTGACCGCAAATTAGAACAAATATTACTAGCCCAAGCCAATTTTTCCAACACCCTCATGGACATTGACAATCGTACATCCCAACCTTGAGAACCAACTCGTCACTCAAACCTAAACCTCTCAATAACCCCCTAACATAAGCCGTCCGATGAAAATGGACCTTTCCGCCCTTTGAGTGAACGGATTCCCTGGTTGGATCTTCAAAGTCCAATCAGTTCTTCGCCTTCCCACCAAACAACTCCCCTAGAACAACGCATTCAGCCGCTCCTGTCTCGTGACGGAAAAGCCCTTTCCGGTTTCAGTGGATCACAACAAGGTTACTCACCTCTGGGACTCTTTCCCTCCGAGCCGCTCGAATCCGATTTGCCTTCCGTCAAAGTTGACGATCCTTAGCAACCCGTGCACGCTTTCGCAACCACTCATTGCAAGACTGCCCAACCTCTCTGAGTTTGAGCACTCTCTAATATGAGTCGCGGTTACCACCCCACCAGGCTTTTATCTTAGTTGTTTTAAAATCACGGTCCTCAACCCCACCTTAGCCGAGGTCGCGTCCCTCGTCCAACCGTCGACTGACCCAGGCTCTGCGTTTTTTGCCACGCGGCATGAGGACAAACAAACTCTATCAACCCCCATTCACAATCGTTTTTTTCCCGGCCTCTCCATCAACCATCACACCAACCACTTCCCTCCCCAAAAACACTAACCACCACTTTACTTTACCCCCACACCCCCCCCCCCATAACTACCCATCAAAAGATGAACCGATGAAGGTATCAGAGGGGGTATTTTCCGAAGATTATAGCGCAGCGAATTAAACGTAGAGAGCGGAAGCGTATATTCATCACAATTCCACGTACATTTGGTCCTTTTATAAAATAATTGTCTTCAGAAAATTAATCAACATTTATATACTTCAAATAAATGAGTGTAGGGAAAAGAAAATCAACACACAGATTTTTAAGCTTGGTTCGAATCACACTGATTCTCCGTCCCGTCGGTAATCACGATAATATTGCTTACCCTTTTTTCTCTAAAAATGGTTTCACAGATTACAACAAATAGTTATAAAGCGATAAATAAACCTTCCCTTCGACTAACGACCTAAGAAGAACACTCTACCAACTCGAAGAAACCGCTCCGACTAGTCGACCACACGAAACGCGGCTTCTCCTATCACGAACCGGGCAGACACCTGCTAAACTCCTGAAGAGATCCCTTGCTCACGACTACTACACACGAGTGCTACACAACGAGCCTCTCCTGTTCACGCACCACGCAGGGAACTTGACGATAGCTGAGAACTTCCGCTGACAACAGTAATTCTGCAAGAGCTTACTGTTCACACAACACGTTCGTTCTTATTTCTCTCCAAAACAAATATCTAGCAATAACTGAATGCCAAAGTCACGCTCCCAACGGCCATGAATCTCGCTTATTGTAAGTGCTAATCGATTAGTCAAGTCCGTTATCGGCTTTCAAAAATGTGATGATCGATTAAGATGAGTGATAATCGCTTATTCAAGGATTACTTGTGAGAATCGCTTATTGCTTAATCATAATCGATATTGTAGGTTAAAAATGGCAAGTTTTAACAAGGTTTACAAGAATGTTCGCCTACTACATTTAATTCTACAATTGCTTTTTGAAAAACGCATTCTACTACTAGCTTCTACAAACTAAAACTGCTTGACATCATCAAAACAAGTTCCTTCTCAAGATTTACCAATAATCCTTATTTGTACAACATAGAAGCAGAAATTGCAGGCAAGAATAAGAGAATTTATCTACACCCTAACTGCGCATGAACATATAACGCGTGGCAGCGTTGTAAGTCTCCTTTTCTCCGTCAGTCTCACCCGAACCAGACGATGACCCACCCATACACCAACAACTCGGAAGCCACCCACCGGTTATAGAGCCCTTTCTCCGGACTCAGGCCTATTGGTCCCTACATGCACTCGCGGGGCGGGGCTGGTCCTCCACCCTAAACTCGAAACGTGCTCCATTACCCGTGTAACACAGTCCAGTTTTGGTGGATAGGAGCTACACACCATTCATACTACTTTCTTTTCCATCCATTACCAATGTCGTAATAATTCTCTAGGGTGCTCATTCCTTTAGCTCCAAAATGAGCCCCACTTCAACTCCTTTGAGCGTAATGGTCGGTAACGGTGACTTTTCTCCTTTTCGGCCTGTTTCTCCTTCTCCCCTGTCAACTTTTTGTCCCAAGGCCCAACTCCTTTGGCCTCATTTTAAATTCCTCCTTAATTTTGTATCCATTAGAAATTGTCGGTACTGGCCATTGTATTCGGGTCCTTGGTTGACGGCAATAAGAGCCCATTTGTGTGGACTTACAATGCCCTTTTATGAATTCATGTGGTAAGGTCCTTAATGGAACGAAAGGGAGAAACCCGGCCCAATCTGAAGCCCAATTGCTTTCCACCAAGGACGGAGAACTTCAACAACCAAATATTATTAGGCCCTTTTCCAACCCACACTCTCGACCTACATACTCATCATCCTTCCACTCTTACTCTGCCACCACAACCACACCCCATCCTTCCCCCGCCACCACTATTACACATACTCCCACCTCTGATAACCCCCACCTTCAAGCCCTCCTCCACAAATACTCCTCTCTTTTTCAACCACCAACTACCTTACCACCCTCAAGACCCACAGATCACCGTATTACATTACAAACAACAAGCCAAATACTTCAACCATTTTTAGTGAGACCTTACCGTTAGCCCACCTTCCAAAAGCAACGAAAGAAACACAAGTTCAACTGATGCTTGACTCAGGCTTTATAAGCCAGTCAACGAGGCCCTTTTAGTCACAATTG
>NW_025903668.1:19798-67410 GCF_018835915.1 Vigna umbellata
TATATATATATATATATATATATATATAAAACGTAATATCTTAATAGTTTAATACTATTAAAATGAGATGCACTTTCTTTACACTCATTTATTTCTCTTTAATATATAAAAAAATGTCATTAAACTTAAATAAAATTTATAATTTATTTTGTTAATGGATTTATTTTTAAAAAAAATACCAGTAATAAAAATTACAACTTATCAATTAATTTTACAATCGAAATACACCGTTATTAATATAAATTATAATTTATAAATGTATTTTATCAATACATTTTTAATTACGTTAATAAATTTATATTTATTAACAATTTTTTTTTCATCAACAAAAATATATTAGTAATTACAAAAATTCTTATAATAAAGAAAAAAAAAGTGTACTTGAGGATCTCACTATTAAAAATAGCTAAAAATTTAAATAAATTTATTGAATATCAAATACCTTGAATAATTAAGAGAAAATTATAAATTATTTAAAAAAACAATAATTATGTAAATGTAAAGAAATTGAGAATATAACTTTTTTCGTTACCTAATAAATAAAAAAAAAAAAACTAAAAATATGAAGACGGTATAAAGATAGGGGTAAATATATAAAGGCACTTATTCCTCCACAATAATTGAATGCGGTCTATTAACTATACTTTTACTGAAATTTAGCTAATTACATATATTTTTGTATACAAATTTAGACTATAGCAGAGAATTTATTATGATCCCTATCCACAAGTTTTCATAAATCATTTGTCTTGCTTTTTGCGAGTATGCACATTACTTTCATTATAGATAAAATATTCTCGACTTTAGAATCATTTGATCTGGTCAAACACATAATAAAAAAATTGTTGTTGGCTTAAAACATAAGAATAAAATGAGTTTTAGCAAAAAATCATTACCACATAGTTTTTTGTTAGCATAAAAAATATTTATATAGATATAACTGAATAAAGTGGATTGGAGGGACTTAAAACTTAAAAAAAAAAAAAAAAACTATTTCTGTAATTTTCTTTTATTTTTCAAAATTTATTGATCAATGTTATATCACAACCATGACACCATTCACTTTTATTTATACACATTCCGTGTCAACTCAATTACTAAAATTATCATCCATTCATCATTAATCATATTTAATAATAATATTTAACCTAATATATTGACTAACAATATAATAATATGATGAAAGATAAGCAAAATTTATCATTTAGAAATAATTAAAATGTTTGTTTTAAAGTTTGGAAAACACTTTTGGGTTTTCAATTAATTGAATTTTACCTAATAAGAGTTTCGCTCGTTCAATGACTTTACATAATTGAATGGTTCAAATTGACATTTATCTTTATTTCTTATGTCTAACATTGAAGACTTTATTCCAAAATATCAACAACTTGAACCAAATTGATCAAATTGAAATATTTTAATTTTTTTTATTTAACGTACAACAAGTCTCTCATTTTGAATTCATTTATTTAAACCAAACAATTTATTTACATACTAAACATTTGAAGCATATTTAAATGTGTAAAATCAATTATTGTGACTAAGTGACTTTGACATCCCGTATCATTTACCTTAAGTAATATATTTTTTAATTTTATTTATTTATTTCTTTTAATTGTTGTAATTTGACAAGTGACACAATTTACTATTTATACTCTTTCAAGTATATTATTATTATGTATGTATACATATATTTTTTTAAATTATTACAAAACTAACAAACACCATGTATCCTTAATTATACTTTCCGTGGACTAGGCATTCATCTGTCCTTACTTGATTAGACTTTTTATTGGACTAGATAGCAAGAATGAGAAAACAAGATAAAGAATAATCATTTAAATTAATGAAAAATAGTAAAAAATAAAAAGAAATAGTTGTGTCATAAACTAAAATATATTAATTTAATACTTTTTTTTAAATAAAATATTATTAAATCTCATACTTTGTTAAAAGTAAATAGGTTGTTATTTCTTGTTCATGTAGTTTTCTCTATAAATTTTATCCCTTCATCATAGAAAATAAATAATGGAAGAATATCATTATTCTTCTTTGTATTTTCACACTAATTTCTTGATCCGAACCTCTAAATATCCATACAAATATTTTTTTATCATATTGTGCATTATAACTTCAGTATTAACTAATAAAGATGAGACTTTTATTTTTTAACCTTTTTCATCAAATTAGTGTAATTTTAATAAACATTATGGACGTGAACAAATTTTTAAAATTTTATGCTTAAGTGTGGTTGTAAGACATTATTTTATAATAAAAAATCATGCTTGCAGAACAAAATTTCAGACTTCTTAAAGTAAGATTGCATTGATCATGCAAAAATATTTCTGTTTTACTATTTTGATTTAATTGGAATTGAAATAATACGATTTTAGTGTAATATAAAAGTAACAAATTATAATATTTCTGCGTAACTTTAAATTAGATTATATTAAATATCTTATACGACTTTAGTTTACCTTTATACAAATACACTAAAATCATTCTTTTACTTATGAGTTCATTCAAATATTTTACTTCTCACTTCACTCAAATTAAAAAAATTTGCAGAATAAAAAAAGTGACATTGGTTTTAGAAAATTATGTTTTAGAAGTGATAATTTGTTTAGAATGATGAGACTCGATTATTTTAATAATATAAATTTAAAATATAAATAAAATTATCTCATTATCATAAATCATATTATTTCTCTAAAAACTTATTTCTGTAGAGTTTTTCTTTTTTTTAAGTTTTCTCACAGTCTAATCATCTGTTTAAAAATTGAAAACTGTTAAAGTAATCTTTCATGTGTTTGGTTTGTTTTGTCTTCATTTGCATGTAAACTATTTGGGGTCGCATGTGATGTTTGAATCTTCTATAAGACTCTTTGTTGATCAGTGGTCCTATTGATATGCTTTGGTCGTGTTTATGATGTTCATAAGAGCATAAAGGGTTTCCTGTGCGTTAGAGCTGTTTTAAGATTTCTAGAAGTTGTTTGGTTATCCTCTAGATAAGGGAAGCTAATTACTAATATTACTCTGTTTAAAGTTTTTGATGCTTTGAGAATTTGAGTTGCATGTTTAAGTTGCGTGATATTGGTTGAATTGTTAATATTTGTGTTTGAGCATGTTGAAAATTTGTGTGTATTACCAGTTATGTGTTGTTTGTAATTGGTTGGATTGGAACTGAGTTGAGGAACTTAGGATCTAACTATTTGAGCAAGTTGGTATGCACTTTTACGTTAAAAACTATTTTTTGAACAAAGTACTGAGTCTTAAATACCAATTTGATAATCTGAACAGGTTCCTATTTTCCTAAATCACAAATGTGGCGCTGAGTACAAGTTTGATTGCGCAAGTCTGGAAACATTTTTTCTCCAGTTGAGCACTTCTTTTTATTGTTGAGTGACCACTTTTGCGAATGGTCTAGCATTGATCGGTGAGACCATTATTGAACGCCATTTTTCACTATAGATACGAAACAATTTAATTTCAGGTCACTAAGTATTAAAATGGTGTTGCTAAGAGAGATATTTTGCAAGAAAAAAAATGTTAAATGTTAAAACTATGTTGAACACGAAAACTTTTTGCGAAAAGTTTGACATTAAGTTTTAGTATTTGTTTGAAGTGGTTTAACCATGGTTTCTATGTATTTTTAATAGGGATTGTGATGTTTCATTGATTTATAACATCAATATATGAGTATGTATGGTGAATGTGTGAAAATTCTTTAACAGTTTTAATAATACATTATTGATGTATGAGATTTTAATAAAATGTGGTATATGGTGAGAAAAGCATATAATCATATTATAAGGATTTTAGTTTGAAAAACCATATTATATTTTTGACTCGGTATAATATTACTTTAGTTATATAAACCTTTATTTATTTATATTATTTATATATAGTATTATAATTATATTCGGAATAATTATAATATTATTTTATATATTTATTTGGATTATATATCTGTTATTTAATAATTGAATATTTACATGCACGAATTCATTTTAAAAATCTAAAATCGTGTTAAAGTTAATACAATTTTCCATACTTAAAATTTTCAAAGTTTGTCGTTTAAACTACACTAATATATGAGGGGGAAATCCCTCTTTTTAATTGAAATATAAGTCGGTAAAATATATCTTTAGTCAATTAAATATTTTATATGTCCATACAAGAATTTCAATCTTCTTTATTTGAAAATAAAATGGCACAGTCAATGGCACTGTCATACACCATTTTTATTTCATTAAAGAAAAACAATATAATTAGTTATGTTACACATACTCTCGAGTTTTTTTTTCTTAAGAAAAAAATTGATATTCTCTTATATTTAGATTTTCAGGGTTATTCTTGCTCTCTATGTTTTCAGTTTTTCTTCAGCATGAGCATGAGTCTGTGATTGAGCATATCTTGTGCCTCATTCAACGACCTCATTACTCAATAGATATTTCTGCTTAGATGAAATCAGAAAGAGTCTGAGATTTGGTCATGGGAAGGCTCTTGCTGTTGATATGGGAAGTTAGAAGAATATGGACGATGTACTTTAGTTTATATATAGATGTTGGCTCGGTCCAATGGTTATAATATCTGTGCTGTTCATTTGAGTGAATACAATAATCATATAATAATTTGTAAATGTACAGATCTAGAGATACGGGAAGAAACACATTTGAATAGTTTTTAACTTGTTCAATTTATTTGAACTAAGAATTTAGTTCAATAAAGTAATTAATAAAGAAACTCGAATTAATTTCCAGTTGATTCGAAGTAAATCCTGTATCTATCACTAACACCAACATATATAATATTTAGCCTTTAATAGAGATATTTCTTAGCGGTGAAAAACATTACAAGTTTATATTTGCTAGAAAAAGATACTCATTCAAAAATGAAGTTCAGCTATGTGGTTATTTAATTTGTCTGCATGTTAACTTTTCCTATCCATGAGACATGAAGCAAATATCAACTGCTTTATCTTTTGGGGAATGAGGAAAATAAAAAAAAGAGATGTTTATCTTCTTCCTCGAATATACTGCACCGTTTTCTGACGCAATCCAACCGAATGGTGCATGCAAGGGTGACCAAAGTCAGATAAAGGATGGAAGAAAGAATAACTGATAAGGAATAGAACAAGAAACATAGTAGCATGGTTTTACCACATGTCATCGTTGTATGGCCTAGAATGTAAACAGTTGGCTACGTGTAAATAACTAGCAAACGTGGCATGTCGTGGTGACGACAAGAGATTTGATTTTGTTGTGAGAACCGCGAACTCAATGTACGTGGCAGTTCAGGGCTGTTGTTGTCTCAGCTCCAACCTATCCTCATGTTCAGGATAAGAGAAATCAAAGCTTATTTAGAGCAGACCACATGCTAGTTTTGAGATTCTAAACTACGTTCTTGTCTTTCGTTCATCGTGAAAAAACTAGAGAGTCGATTAAGCACCAAGATGAAGGTCTGCTCTGAGTTTTACTTTTTTCATGAATAAGATCGAGTGGTTTTGTTTTGTACATTTGATGTGTTGTTAGTGTAGTTCCTTTTTTGGTCTAAGTAGTTAAGGTGCTTTTGGAAATTTTGAAGGTTCAGGAAACGAGGCCCCATGTCCATGCACCTGGGGAAGAAGAGAAGGTCATGACAAGGAAGCAGAAAGCTGAGTCCAAGGCACATGAAGTGGAGCATTCTCCTAAGAAGGCCAAGGTGGAAAATGAAGATGGCCACGTCAACGGAAAAACTGTAGCTGATGTTGCAGAAGAATATGATGAGTTTTGCAAAGCCACAAGTGAGCACCTTCCTTTGGAGCAAATGAAAGAGATTCTGGAGGCCAATGGCCTTGATTCTTCTGGCACTGATCTTGAAATTACACGAAGATGGTTGGTTCTGGTTTAGATTAGACTATTTCTTCAAAGTGGATTTTCATCTTTAATGTAATGACTCATTACAATCACCGCATTTTTTAACAGCCAAGACTTGCTGTTTTATGGTCCATTGGACAAGTGCTCTATTTGCAATGGGAGTTTGGAGTTTGATGGCAGACGTTATGTTTGCAGAGGGTTCTACAGTGAGTGGGCTAGTTGCATTTTCAGCACCAGAAACCCTCCAAGGAAACAGGAACCCATCAAGCTACCTGATTCTCTTCAGAACTCTGTGCCTTCAGATGTGACATTCTCCTTACTTATCATTTTGTTTTTCCTTCTTTTTGTATTTCATTTTGTTGCTTGTAACCTAAGATTTTGTCCTTTGTGTTGGCTTGTTTTCCTATATCTTTGCCATAGTTGCTAAAGAAGTATCAGGACCCAAGTCACAGGCCTCACAGGGATCTAGGCCTAGCTGAAAAACCCTTTACCGGGATGATGATATCTCTGATGGGTCGTCTTACTAGGACACATGTATGTATCACTCTCACTGTTGTTGCATTAATACCCTCTACCGATTGGATTTTGACATTCTGTTTTTGGCTACCAAGCATTATTGGAAAACAGTTATTGAAAAGCAAGGAGGGAAAGTGGCAAACTCTATACTTGGTAATATAATGTAAGAATTGATTTTGTCATCCTTTTGTTGCCAGGAATAACCATAACCTGGCTTGTTAAATTTTGCAGGGGCTACCTGTTTGGTAGCTTCACCCGCTGAGCGAGAACGTGGTGGGACATCCAAACTTGCAGAAGCCATGTGAGCGTAGTTTAAGTTTATAGGCAACGTTTTTCCTTTGTCGTAATCCTTATTTATGAGTGTGATAATATCTTGGTTTGTTTGGTTAAATTTTATGAACATTATGAGCAGTAGTCTGTCCATGAACACCATTGTTTTGCCATTAGAAAAATGATCCCATAAATAAGTGTTCATAAAACCCAGAGTTATAGAGTGGCTAATGTGCCACATTGGTAATAATACAATAGAGCACTCCTAGTTGATTCTGAAGGTATTTTATTGTAGGGAGAGAAGTATACCAGTGGTTAGGGAGGCTTGGCTGGTTGACAGCATAGAAAAGCAAGAACCACAGCCTTTGGAAGCTTACGATCTTGTCTCTGATCTTTCTGTGGATGGCAAGGGAATTCCCTGGGACAAACAGGATCCTGGGGAAGAGGCTATTGAATCACTCTCAGCAGAAGTAATTAATTTCTTCTTGCATACCTATGTTTTTATTAAATTGAATTCATGAATAACACATCGAGCACCCTTTTATTTGTGTTTGATTAAATTTGTCCAAAACAGCTCAAACTTTATGGGAAGAGAGGGGTCTACAAAGATACCAAGTTGCAGGAACAAGGGGGAAAGATATTTGAAAAAGATGGGATATTATACAACTGTGCCTTTTCCCTTTGCGACCAAGGACGCGGACTGAACGAGTACCATTATGAACACTAAAATCACTTCTAGTCCATATTGACATATATAGGATAACTGACCTAAGTTGTTGGTGTTAATTTGTGGCAGCTACTGTATCATGCAACTAATCGTTGTTCCAGAAAATCGTTTGCATATGTACTTTAAGAAAGGGAGAGTTGGCGATGATCCAAATGCAGAGGAGCGATTAGAAGAGTGGGACAACGAAGGCAGTTGTCTGAAAGAGTTTGCGAGACTCTTCGAGGAAATAACAGGAAATGAGTTTGAACCTTGGGAAAGAGAGAAAAAGTTCCAGAAGAAGCCATTGAAGTTCTATCCCATTGATATGGTACAATACATATTTATTCTCTACCAAATTATTTGCCCATGCCTCCTCTTTTGGCTAACACAGGACTATGAAATTGAATAGGATGATGGAGTTGAAGTTAGACACGGAGCCCTAGGTCTTCGGCAGCTGGGGATAGCAGTAACACACTGTAAACTTGAGCCTTTGGTTGCAAATTTTATGAAAGTTTTGTGCAGCAAGGAGATATACAAGTAACCACAGTATCTGATCATTATAATGCATGGGATTATTACGAAGTTTAAAAATAACCTACACTGTTTTCAGGTATGCATTGATGGAGATGGGTTACGACTCTCCGGACCTTCCAATAGGAATGGTAACAAATCTTCATCTGAAAAGATGTACGTACATGTGCAACTGTTTTTTCCTACTTCTGTAATGTCACTCAAGAAAGTTACTGACAATTGAACCTTATCAGGTGAGGACGTCCTCTTAGAATTCATAGGAAAGGTGAAATCATTGAAAGAAACTGGGCCCAAGGCTGAGGCTGTTTGGACTGATTTTAGCCAAAGATGGTTCACGCTTATGCATTCCACAAGGCCTTTCAATTTTAGAGATTATCAAGAGATTGCAGACCATGTAAGCACAGTTGGTCACTACCTGAATTGGTTCAATTGGACCACTAACTACAACGGGTAATCTCTTATTTTCCTAGGCTGCAGCTGCCTTGGAGGGGGCAAGAGACATAACCCTCGCTTCTCACCTCATAGGAGACATGACTGGCTCAACCATCGATGACCCATTATCGGAGACATACAAGAAATTGGGTTGCTCAATTACTCCCCTGGACAAAAGTTCAAATGATTATCAGATGATTGTGAAATATCTTGAAAATACTTATGAGCCAGTTAAAGTTGGTGACATTGTAAGATTCCAACTTTTGTATTGTGTGTTTAACGAAATCATTCGCATATCTTCTTGTGTTCACTTCCAATGAACTTCAGGAGTACGGGGTGTCAGTGGAAAACATTTTTTCGGTGCAAACAGGTGGCTGCCCGTCCTATGAAGACATAGTTAAACTGCCAAATAAAGTTCTTTTATGGTGTGGTAAGATACTCAAGCATTTCCTTAAAATTGAAAGTGGGGAAAACTAAGTCTTACTTTATTAGGTTGGTTCTTCTTAATGACTGTACAAATTCTATTATGCAAGGAACACGAAGCTCAAACCTTTTGAGGCACTTGCACAAAGGATTCTTGGAAGCAATATGCTCACTGCCGGTTCCGGGTTATATGGTATTAGAAATGAAAATCGTTATTCACATTTAATGTTTGGAAGCATTCACTCATCCCTTGTTACGTACTTTTGGCAACAGTTTGGCAAAGCTATAGTCTGTTCCGATGCTGCAGCAGAGGCTGCACGGTATGGTTTTACTGCTGTTGACAGGCCAGAAGGGTTCTTGGTTTTGGCCATTGCTTCCCTAGGGAACGAGGTTACCGAGTTTAAAAGCCCACCCGAGGTATCCAAAATGGACTTGTTATCTTCATTCACTAAGAGCATTTATTAATTTGTTTTCGACATCACCAACTCGGAACAATTATTTTGTTTTCAACATCATTGACACAGGATACTTCGTCTTTGGAGGAAAAGAAGCTTGGAGTGAAGGGACTGGGGAAGAAGAAAACAGATGAATCAGAACACTTTGTTTGGAAAGATGATATAAAAGTTCCTTGCGGTAAACTAGTCGCCTCAGATCATCAAGATAGCCCCCTGGAATATAACGAATATGCTGTCTACGATCCTAAGCAGGTAGATTACCCGTTTTCTTCAAAAGAGTAGACCAGATTAACAATCCTAAAACATTTTTTATTATTCTTACATCTGTGAACTTTTTGCTTACCAGGCACGCATAAGCTACTTGGTGGGAGTGAAATATGAAGAGAAGGGGGTGGAGATTGACACGGCCGAGTAACAGAGAGCTTGAAAGGAAAGCTTTTTTGCAATGCGCAAGTTGAATGCTACCATCTTGTCTGAAAGGTGTACCAGTGGTTTATCTAGTTAGGGAAAGATCTTATCTATGTCATTTTGATGTATATTTACATGTGACAAAATCGGCTGTATGTTGTGTCACATTTTGATGTAAGTCAATGACCAGTAACTTATGGTAAGTAAATACTTTGCTCCACTCATGACGGCAATAGAGTGGAATTACTATTTACATCATACAGTATGTCGTTAAGTCTTAGTCGACTACTCTTCAGTCGGTTTGAATGAGATCATGAGTATATTAAATGGTATAATTATGTCCTTTGTATAACTTGACTGTCATGATCAATGATCAATGACAATTATGATTAAAAAATGGATCTAACCTAGAGCATTATAGTCACAAAACCAACATGGATATTCTTGAAAGTTTGTACCTCCAAATAGCATTTGGCCACAGAGAAAGCTTGTATGAAACATACCAAGCCAAATGCACCCAAGTGACCAGACGCTCTGCATATTTAAAATTTTAAGAGTTAAAAATGCAAAATAACAGCAATCTATAACCAAATTAACAAGGCTGCACACTAAACCTTATAAGAGGCATGCCAATTAATGATAATTTAGCTTCATAAGCCAGTATTTTGCGAAGTTTTTAAAATACCATTTCAACATCCAATAAAGTGCTTGTGACCTTTTCTGCGCAAAGGACGGGAAAATTATCAAGTCAAGGATAAAACAGGCAGATGATCCCTGTTAGCGAATATGCCTATTCCTTGATATAGCCCGCATCTTTTACCAAATCACTTGTTTAAAGGCCATGATGTTTTACATAGATGCTAGAAAATCATTTTGGTCCAATTCGAAGGCATGCACTCCAGTTAGTAAGCTAGTGATCACAACCGGAGAAACAACGTTACCCAATTAAAGAGAGTCCAAGAAAAGAGTCCTGAACAAACACAAGTTATATATGGACATGCTTAATCATCATTTCCGGGTCAAAGCTGTATTGATCTAACCAAAATTTACACTTGGTGTTGCCTTGAGGCTTCATTTGGGACAGTACAACGCAAAAACAAATCTTGAATCAGTATTTTGCTTTCCACTATATGTGCATCTCACAATATTACAATAACAGAACAGCAACTAATAGATGCCCTCTACCACTTGCAGGAGCAGTTCAACATCCATCAATGATACATGACAACAGGAGGAACCTTAAACCTGTCCTCAAGGAAGGGAATTGGCCTGTGTCCATCAACAAGGTCCCTATAAAACGCATACTCAGCCTCATAATCATGCAAATGAAGCTCAGCCTTCTGGTTAGTGTGGTAATGATGCTTGGCAGAAGCCGATTTCCCAAACCCAAAAATGCTAACCCTATCACAAATACCCAAAGCCAGCATCACAGCTTGCATCCCAGAAGAGTAATGAAAAAGAGCCCCATCGTGATCCTCACCCCACTTCTCCAAGCCCTTCCCACTCTCCTCCACGAACCTCTTCAAGGAATAATATTTCACAATCCTTGCACACAACACATCAAACCTAGGATCAGTGACCAATAAAGGAGCCTTGTGAGAAGCATTGCACGCAGTGTAATCCAAGAAATGCACGGCCTGGCAAATATACATAACAATCGGAACGTGGTCACCATAAGGGTGACAAAAACACCCAGCCCTTCTAGCACACAAATGTAGAATGTTACTATTCATAAATGAAATGCTAGTTTTCTTCCCAACCTTGGTCTCAAAGTGATCAACCCTAGCATTGTTCAACCTTATCACAACCTCATGTGCATCAATTTCACTTCCATAATCCCTATTCAGCAAAATCCCACTGTTCCCAACAACAGCACAAGAAGAATATCTATTTTTGCCCTTGGTTACTACTTTGTTGTGTGAATCAATTGGAAGCTTGACTGACCGAGTCAACTCGGACATGATACCGGGTTGGAATCGTCGCTTCCTGAACCAATCATGAAGAACCTTCCGGAAGTCAAGCCAGTACCGGTAAAAAAGGGGCGACCGGAGCGTCGCCGGGATGTTGGCGGCGGTTCCGCTGCGGTCGTGGTGAATAAATCTACGCCAGGAGACGAATGTACGGTGGCGCGCATGGCTGCCGAAGTTTCCGTCGAGGAGGTTCTGGATCTCCTGCTTGAACTTCTCTTCGCCGATCTCCACCGCGGCGTGGTGGAGGAGCGTGTCGTTGAGCTGCGGCGGCGGAGGGTTGCGGATCCGGACGCGGTACTCGAGCTCGATGGAGAGGATGCCGCGGCGGAGGACCACGCGTGAAGTGAGCGTGGCGGCGAAGACTAGGAGGAGGAGGAGCGCGAAGAGAGGCCGAACCGTGCGTTTCATCGGAAGAGTGTAGAAATTAGGTTTCACAGTTGCTATATGTGGAAAAGAAGAAAACGGATCGATGATTTGTTTGATGGTTTCGGTTTCAGATCCATCTTTTTCTTCTGTGTCATTATGCATGGATGAACAAAAAGAAGAAGAATGAAATAAAGTAGAAGATCTTTTGGGTTTTGTTAGAGTTGATGATAAAAAATGGAGAATGAAATGTAGAAGTTGAAACTGTTTTAGGGTCAAGAAGCGATTTCATTCATCATTGCAGTGTTGAACATTGGAATAGAAAGTGAGAATAGAGTTCTGAAATTGAAGGCATTTTCAAGCAGTGAAATGGGAGAGAAGAACATTGTGTGAGTGTGATTCATGTAATTAAGAGAGTGAAGGATGAAGAACCAAACCAACCCAAAACAAAAACAAAACCCTAGTAAGAATCAAGATTATTAAAATGTGTGTGTGGTGTGAGAGAAGGAAATGGGACATTAAAAAGACATGTTTCTGGGTGAAGTCTAGTGGCCACTAAAGAGAATGATAGTGTGCTT
Organism: Vigna umbellata; assembly: GCF_018835915.1. Next base: position 32,309 of record NW_025903668.1, read on the forward strand.
TGCAAGTGAGTGATAATGGAGAAAAAGAGATGAGGATTGGTGGGTCCATGTGTTGCATTCATTGATTATAGCCTCATAGATCTACCATTCTAGCTATGCATGGATTGAACATAGTAGATACTTAGGTAAATCAATCATCCAAGAAAATGTTCATATGATTGGATTTTGAATTTGGTTAATGTAGAATTTAGCCATAGATCTCCTTATCAATGTAAATAAATGTTTTATTATATAATTGCATCATTTATGAAAACCTATGTCATTTGCAATTGTTCATATGTTGCCAAAAGTGATAATTTCCAATTGGGTTAACAATTTTGGCACCACAAAAATGAGTGATGAAGAAAGAGAAAGGTTAACGTGTGCAACGGTTGGAGATGAAAGCGAAGTGAATATGAAGGTTAGATCTAAGGTGACAAACCAATATCTACTTTCTATTTTCTCTTTTATATCAGAATTCTTTACTTAATTTAATGTTTCAACCCACTTTTATGTAAAGAATATAAGGAATAAAATGACTTTTCTTTTAACTTACTATAGTTTATTTTATGCAATAATTTATTGGGGTCCTTTAGATTATTGTTTAAACAGGTCTAGTGTTCGCTTTCAAAAAGTAATAATTTTAAGTTCTCAATGCATCATCAAGTTGTTCTAATTTTTCTTTCGTTTTAATTTTAAAATGTAAAAATATTTAGCTTTAGTTTTCAAATAAGTTTTACTTTTATGCACAGGCTTTTATAGTCCTTTTAATATTGTTCACTTAAAATATATTTTAATTTGATTTAATGTATTTTTTTTATAAATGGAATAAATTTACTTCTTTTATTCTTATTTCTCTTAACTAATTGGATTTATCTAAAAAAATAGCAATTTATTCGTATTTGCGTAGTTGAACTGACAGATTGACTAGAAAAGGTGTATTCAATTTATCCGACAAAATAGCAATTCTCTTGACAAACTGAATTTGTTTGGAATAACAATAACTTAAGATAATTTTTTTTAAGTAGGTTTTGCTCATTGGAATTCAATTTCTCAAAAAATTATTTTTAAGAAAATATGTTTTTTATATTAATATTGATCATGTATTTGTCAATCATTTCTTGTACTAATGAAAATATTATTCACAAGAAATAAAAATATTAAAAAATCAGGAAACGATATAAAATATAAATTAATGAAGTTTAAAACTAACTACAGTTAGACAGAATTCAATATGTCATAAAAGTGTTAGAAAACTAATTTTATATCGTTTTATGTTGTGCTACTACTTGAAACTATTTCTAAATTTTTATATAATAAAAATATTTATTAAACTCTAAATCTCAAATATCGTATTTGAGAAACTCGATAGAATTGATGAGTAATAACTATTTCAAATAAAATAGTAATAAAATGTTTTAATTTATTAATTAAATGGGATGATCTAGAAAATAGAATATTAAAATTGATAAGTGTTTTAAAATGATAAAACCAAATATTTTAATTTTAAAATAATTCAATAATATAAATAGAATTTCTTAAACTCGTTTTATTATCTAAATATTCATCATCTCTCTAAAACTTTTTTTATGAGTTTTTTCTTTCTTTTTTCTAAAGTTTTAACTCCTCAATTATTCTTTGACTATCAGGAGGTGGTTAGGAGATCACCCTAGTGTAATCTCCATTTAGAATAAGTAAGTTTATACTTTTTTTCCTTTAATTCTCTGTCTAAGATCATGCTTAGGAAACCCCTTCGATTGTGTCAATTTCGTTCTTCATGGCTCTTTGTTAATTTAAGGTTCTAAGGACTCACTCCAATCAAAATTCGGTGATTTATAGGTGTTACTAGAGTTCCTTGTACCTGAAGCAACTGTTGTGCGTTCTTAGAGCTTGATAGTTCTCCTTAGATTAAGGGAAGCTAGTCTTTGTTGTGTAAAATTAGTCTTTGATAGTGTTAGAGTGTAAAATTAGTAGATGTTAAATGATTATGCTAAAATGCTAGTTAAGGTGAATTGTTGTTGTGTAAGTATTGTACAAGTGTTTGATCATATGATGATGGTTGTCCTTGAATGTTTCTGTGCTAAACTAAAAAATTGTATGATGAATGTTGTGGTTGAGATGTTTGGTGGTGTTAAATTTGGTTAAATGTTGAAGAGAGATGAGTTAGGTTGTACTGTTAGTCATTTTTGGTTATGAAAAGGAGGTTTTGGTATATGAAGTTTTAAGTTAAGGGTTAAAAGGAGAAAACTGAATTCTAGAATCTATTGTGAGGTAATTTGAGACTTGTTAGGGTGATGAACTAGTTAAAATCTAATCTAGGAATAGGTAGTAGTACATTGGGGTATTATCAGATGATTTCAAGTGTTAGTCGGGGTTTTGAGTAGTGAGATGTTATGTGGCATTTAGGTGTGGTTGGGGTCTGCCTTTGAGTCAATTGTGACTTGCTCAGACCCCTAAGTTGCTCAAATATGAGCTAGAACTAGTGAAATTCAATTATGGTCTATAAAGTGAGGTTTTGGTTAAGTTGAGTTAGAATCTCGTTGTATAATGAGTTTAAAACTAGTTTATTTTGGTTTATACACTTTTGGTTAGGTTTATTGTAGCTTAAAATTCCATCTAAGAGTGTTAAAAGTTGGTAAAATTTTATAGGATAAGTCATGGGGAGGTTTCAGGATGCTAATTCTACAGTTTTGATGCTGCATAATTATGCAGAAAGGCTAGGTGAGCAAGGAGAGTTCATTAGGCGAGTATATGAGAGCTTTGGCAGTGAGTTCAAATGATTAGGCGAGCCAACTCGTTGGGCTTGTGAGACTTGTTGTTTTCCTTTCGTTGGGCAAGTAGAGTCTGCTCGTTGGGCGAGTCTATGCTCGTTAGGCAACCAGATTCTAGTGTTGGGCGAGTGAGTCTGAGTCTTATTTGGTGTTTGGTTTCCTTTCTCTATAGTGCATGGTTTTAAATGTTATAATTGTTTATGTTATGATTTGTAGTATGGTTTGGAACATATGTATGGATGGAATTGAGGTTATTAGAGTTCTAAGGAGAATTCTTAATGTTAGTATTTGTTGGTATGAATGCAGAGAGCTCAGTCATCGAAGTTATCGTGACACTCTAATGATAATTCATTCTCGATTAGAGAAGCGTGATACATGTGGTGAGAGTAGTAAAAAAATATTATTCTAGGTGCTTCTAGTATCGCCTTAGACGCGGTATAGACTAACCTTGTGAGTGTGGTAAGATGAAACCCATTAGTAATAGTTCTACAGAGCAGTAAAGGTCACCACAAATGCATGACCCCCATAGCTTGACATTCATACTAAATCCGAATAAGTTCAAGTCTAGGTCAAAGGCATGATTAGGATGTTTGAATTATTTTGTGTGAAACATAGTACATGTATGAAATCTTGATATGTTATGATTAGGTTTGTATCACTAGCTTACCCTGTGTGTTTTGTTCTTGGTTTAAGTGTTCTTGTGCATTGTTTTTCATGACGATGATCATTTGGTGGGTGTAAGCAAAAAATTATGAGATTTATGTAGAGCAAGTTATGGATGGAGGAGCAACAAACTTTTAGTTTCTTTTAGACTAGTTGTGATGTATGTAGTTTTTGTCTTGTTAGATTGTATATATACAGTTAAATTTATAGTTATATTTTGTATATCTATAAAGCAACTTTTTATATCTCGTGTTGTTAACTGTTTTATCTTATTAAATATGTGATACTTACTCCATAATATATTTTATATGAATGAGATGTTACATTTAAAATTTAATTTATTTTTCCAAATCATCATTCTTTTAAGTACGAGGTTATTCAAAAAGAAAACAAGTATATAATATAGATAAAATATTAAGATAATTAAAATAATTTAATATTAGTAAAATTATACACATTTACAATTTTTTAAAGAAGGATAAAATAGTATTTTTGTGTACTTTTTTTAAAAAAGGAAGAAAGTAAAAAAAATAGTATTAAATTAATATAAAAAATTTGTATACGTCATGTATCATTTCACATTTAATATTAACAAGAAAATAAGAATATATAATATAAAATAATATATCAATCATATATAGTTAATATTCAATATCATAAGAGTGGTTTCTACCTCTCACTATTCGTCTTTTTTTTTTAATTAAAAGACGAATATATTTGATAGAAGTTTCTATACGACATTATATATGAAGTAAGGGTATTTTATGGAATAAACATATATGAAATTATTTTCATCTTGATGTGTGTCATGAATTCGAATGAAATATGTGGTTTTGATGTTTACATACAAGTTTAACTGTTGGTTTTGCAGATAAGTCATCAAATCTAAATTATTGATTTTTATTTAACTTGATAATATTAAATGACAGTTTTTTTATAATTCATATGTGTTTTTGTTTAATAGTTGTGAGAATTGTGTCACATGTAAGGAAATGGTAGTGTATATCTCAGATAACATCATGCACAAACTTAGGAAAAATGTTATATTTTATACGTTTTATATTGAAAGTTATAATTACATTTTTTTAATATATAGGTATATATTTGATTTAATATATATATATATATATATATATATATATATATATATATATATATTGATTTCAGTTTTATTCTCTAAATAAGTTTATAGTAAATATGTGTAGGAACTTTTACATCTTAATTATAATATCATCTTAAAATTCATTAATTACTTGTCATTATATAAATTTTATTAAAAAAAATAGTAAACAAAATAAATTAATATAAAACCTGAAATCATATTTATGATAAAAATTACATTTCATAAAATATAGATACACTATACTTATTATGAATTGTTTTAAAATAAATACATAAAGATAAAAAATTAATTCACTTATATTATTTTTAATAAATAAAAGTCAAAAATAAAATATTAATTTACTTATATTATTCTTTATAAATATAAATAAAAGACAAACTAACTAAGTGTAGACATTTTCTCCAACCATGTTTCTAAACATAAATGTTATAATAACAAAGAGGAAGTTTTATGTTTATTAAAGGAAAAAATTGTGTTGTTGGAATTTCTATTTATACATTTATGATTTGATGAAAATATAAAAAGATTTTCTTTTACAAAATTTAATAGTAATAATATAAGCATTGTTGATATTATTCTCTAATTAAAATATTATTCTCTAATTAATAGTAGTAATATAAGCATTGCGGATATTTCAATTCATTAGTATAAAATAAAATGTTTTTCATTACAACTTTAATATTCAAATCAGAAAACATCTAACACTTTCAATTTCCAATTGACGTAAAATATTTGAAGTTGAAATAACTTTTTTATTATATTTTAAAATAATTAGATATAAAACTCCATTATAATTTATTTTTAAAAGATATTTAAGAGAACTAAAACAGTAAAATGTATTTAAATTATTATTTGTCAATGAGCGTATTAAAATAAATTGTGAATCAAATTTAAAGAAATCGATGATTCATTTTTAAAGCTATTTTTTTTTTCATTATGACAAATGATCTCAATATTCTAACATAAAGTTCTTGAGATAATACTATCAAACTCAAAGTGCATCGAAAGTATTGTTTAATTAAGTACAAAATTCTGAACTTCCAAACTTCAAAAAGGCACTTTGTCACGATTGAGACTAATAACTGACAATTTGTCACGATTGAGACTACTCAAACTTATTTTCACGCACATATATATAAACATATAAATAATTATTGTATAAATAAAAATAATTAGTTTTAATTTTAATATATTTTTACAAATTTAATATCTTCAAAATTATAGTACATTTATTTTAAAATAACACAAGTATACCAATGAAACATATGTTAACGTAAAAACACACCGTTATATTCACATTCAACTATTATTTCTATGACTTGTAATAAATAATCATCATATTTTCAATAATATCTTGCATTCTGCATTCTTCTCTCGATCTTGCAATTAATTTTCTATGTGTCTTCTACTTCACTGTGAGCAGCTCAGTTTGCTTCCATCCTCCGATTTCTCTGTGTTAGAGTTGGTTTGTAGGAGCTCAGTCTTCAGATATGACTTTCTTGCTTCACTCATCATGTTGGTTGATACTGCAAGTATATCAGTTCTTCCTCATTTTGTACATTTCGTCTATCATCTTGATAAATAATATTTTAAAACATTTTATTTAATATTCAATATTAGGAATTTTCGTGTTTGATTTAACATATAAATTAATATAAAATCGTCTCTTACGTATAAATACATTTATTTATGTTGAATGTTTAAAAGATTTATTATTTAGAATAATCTTAACACAAATTGAACTATTTATTACTACTGAAAACACATACGTTAAGTGTGTATTCATCCTTTTTCTTATGCAATAAAAGATAATAAAATTATTATTATAATAAAATTAAATATAAATAATTTTTATTTATTTTATTTGTAGGTTTATAATTAAAAATAGTTAAGTTTTGGAAAAGGTCAAATAAAAAGAATAATTAATTTTAAAAAAAATAGTTACTTAAAAAATAAAATTGATAAAATAATTATTTTAATTTTAAAATAATATTTAAATAGTAAAATTAAAAAATAAATATAAATACAAAAAGGAGAATCCTATAAATAAATGTTCATACAGGTAGTTTTTATTAAAAATGAAAAATATTTAAATTTTGAAATACATTATTAATTATAAATGATTATAAAAATTGCATGGGAAATAAGAAAGACTAAGTAACGTTCTCAACTGAAATCTAGGGATTATTTACAACACTGCCACCGCTTTCTCAGTTCCTTCATTCTTCTATCTTTCAAAAACCAGTTATAACTGAAACACCCTCTTTCTCTTTCTCTTTCTGCAATTGCTTCTTTTCACTCAACTGCACAAAATTTGGTTGCTGCAATGGCACGATTGAACCTGGACGGCAAATCGATCCCGATGCTGTCAATATGCATGATTGGTGGCGGCGGCTTCATTGGATCGCACCTCTGCGAGAAGCTCGTGGCGGAAACCAATCACAAGGCCGTAGTGGTGGACGTCTCCTCGGAGAAAATCGACCACCTCCTCGACAGGTCCCTTCCCTGGGCGCACCGCATCGAGTTTCACCAACTCAACATCAAGAGCGATTCCCGACTCGAAACACTCATCAAATCTTCCGATCTCGTAAGTATTCTTCACTTTCCTTCCGTGCTTTTCTTCACATTTTGAATACTCTTATTCCGCTGGCTAAATGTTCTTATGGTTTGAAATGTGATTAAATGATTAACCTGTAAAAAATATTACATATATAGCTAACATTTTAAATAATGTATCAATACGATAAGATATATGGTTGATTCTCAGGTTTATTCTCAGGTATATATTTCGAGAACTAGTTTTTAACTCCTGTTCCACAGATAGCCAAGTTCATCCAAAATGTTTAAAAAATGTTGTGTCGATGTAAATACATGTGTATCTCCAATTGTGAGCATGTTCGATTTTTGTAATATCAAGAAATGTAATGAAATTGTGTCTCAAAAGTGATTCCGGCTAAAGTTTAAAAATCGTCGCATGTAATATATCAAGGAAAATTAAAGTTTATTCATTGTAGTCACAGTTTTAATTTGTGGCACTGTTGTAAATAGTGGTCAATAATGAATAATAAGTGTAGTTGACTAAAGTATTGACTTTGGGACTATAATTGTTTATTGCGGTAGCAATTTCATCGCAATTCCTGAGTTTGTGGAAAATTAGGAACAAATGTGGTCAGTAAATTGTAATTGGGTCGTCCTCTTGAATTTTCCTTGAACATTTGTTCTTGAAACTTTAATCACTCATGTTGTTATGTCACAATTCTGTGTTATGAAAAGATGCGTGGATTGTCAATGCCATTTCAAATTACAAAAGAAGCTAATGTTGCAGCTGGAAATATGGTTACACTACGCTAATGATTGTAAAAATTTATGAACCAATGTGTACGTGTAGTTTCAATAGTTGTGGCACTGTGGTAGCAATTGACAGCTAACTAAAACCTGGTTGGATTGATGATTTGTCATTTTTATTTGAGATTGAGTTTTTGTTTGCTGTAGACGATCAATCTTGCTGCAATTTGCACGCCGGCTGATTACAACACACGCCCTTTGGAGACCATCTATAGCAACTTCGTTGATTCGATTCCGGTGGTGGGTTTAGAAGATCGGGTCTTTTCTTGAAACGGGATCTCTTCAAGTTTGTGTGCATATATGTATGTAATTGGGTTCATGTGATGCAGATTAAGTATTGCACTGAAAACAAGAAACGTTTGATCCATTTTTCTACGTGTGAGATTTACGGGAAGACTATAGGAAGCTTTCTCCCAGAGGAATTTCGAAAGGTATCTCCTTATGTTTGTGCACCTCGATAGAATGCAAATTCATACGCTTATTCTTTATATAAATGAATATCCACCTCGCTTCATATCAAGGTGTAAAATTAGGAGTTAGTTTTCAAAGTTAGTCCTTACGGTGTTTGTTTCTTTTTTCATTCAGTTCATGTGATTTTGTTGATACAAGCATTAAACTGTTTTAAGAATTTATCAATAAAATTATGAGATTAATTGACTTATTTTCACAGTATCGTCATTTTTAGAATTAAGATGAATTTGCATGATGCAGGACCCCAAATATTTCATTCTCAAGGAAGATGAGAGTCCTTGTATTTTTGGTCCAATCAGCAAGCAGAGATGGTCTTATGCCTGTGCAAAGCAAATGACAGACAGGCTAATATATGGTACACGATGACCTGGATTCGTCTTTAGTTGATGATAGTTATGATTAAATTTTCTTTCCCCTTAACTTACTCTCAGTACTAACCCATAGCCGAGTACGCGGAGAATGGCCTCGATTTCACCATTGTGAGACCTTATAACTGGATTGGCCCAAGAATGGATTTCATTCCTGGTGTTGATGGCCCAAGTGACGGTGTCCCACGAGTCTTAGCTTGCTTCAGTAATGTAAATCACCTAGCCCGTTTTCTTATCTGCAAATGTCTCTATGAATCATGATCTTAATAAACTACCTTGTTTCATAATGCTTGTTGTTCCAGAGTCTCCTGCGTGGGGAGCCTCTTAAACTTGTTGACGGTGGGAAATCACAGAGAACCTTCCTCTACATTAAGGATGCAATCGATGCTGTTGCGTTAATGATTGTAAGTTCAGATAGTTCAAAATTGAACTTCCATCACCCATGTTGCTGTATGAGCTTGGACTAATGTACATGCCAACATGACACAGGACAACCCTGAGAGAGCAAATGGGTATATATTTAATGTGGGAAACCCAGACAATGAAGTATCTGTGAAGGAACTGGCTGAGCTTATGATAAAGGTAGCCCCAAAGCTTAAATTCTAACAGTTCTACCTTCTATACTCGGTCTGTAAATATACTCATTTTGTTTCAAATTAAGGCTTATGCAAAGGTGTCTGGTGCACCTGCTTCTAGTATGTCCACTGTAAACGTGAGTGCAGAAGATTTCTATGGGAAAGGCTATGATGACAGTGATAGGCGCATCCCTGACATGACATTTATCACCAGGCAGCTTGGTATTCAATCAATACTCTGTTAAGCCCTGTGTATTATTATTAAACAGAATCTGAACATTCATCTTAAAATGTATTCTTCTGGGTTTCAGCTTGGAAACCAAGGACACCTCTCGATGAACTGTTGGATGTTACCCTCCAATATCAACACCGGACATACTCTCGTGCCATCGAGAGAGAACTTTCAAAACCGTCAAATTGACTACAAGTTTTTTTGGAGATTCAGTTTACTTTTTATGTAAACACGCCACTGCTATGAGAGGCAGAAAAATGTACATGTTACACTAATTGTGAGGTATAAACCACAAATCAAGTGTATATCTATAGGATTTTGAATGACACTTCATTTTCACTCCCTATTCTTGGGCTGACACTTCAATTACTTCTTTTGTCCAAATTTTGTTATGCACACACCGATATAAAAGTTAGAGTTGAGACATTATTTCTAATCATTTCATACATTTACATTGAACTGCATACGACATCTCTCTTAACTGTTCTACCGCCAGCATGTATATGCTAATATGGCAAGACGTAGAGTTAGTATAGTAAGTGTTCAGTGACACCCAGTCTTGATCAATAATGGTCATGCATTGATTGAACCAATAAGTGTACTCATGGTCCCTTGATGAAATTTCATACCAAACATGACAGGAAAGCACCTTGAAATTTCTTTGTTAGGTTTCATAAACTCAAAACCCAATTCTATTATTCTTTAAGATGAATATAATTGTTACGCTTCATAAGGAAAGGAGTAAGCTTGTCTAGTTACGACAAAATTAATGTAACAGAAAACTACCATTTTTAAGATGAAATCATAAAACACCTACTATGTAAGCATTCCAAGAATCTTGTTGCTGAAAACTCGTTGCCTCTTCATATTTTACATTCTTTCCCGCACCAAATCCCTCTGTCCTCATAATTTCCGAGCTGTCTGGCATCTCTCGAACCCAAAAATGAACAGATCGAAATCCAGCCTCTTCCAGGCAATCCTTAATCTCAGGCAACGTCCACCTGTATAAAAATTACAATGGATCAATAACACCTCTTATGATGTTTAAATGACCAGAAATAACAATCAGACCAGGAATAAACTTCAATAATAAGAAGATTGAGCATAATTTTCACCTCAAAAACGGAAAATCATTTTTTTTCAAATTGAAGGTGGAAAAAAATAAGAATAGAACTTACAACCGCCAGCTGTATGAAAATGCATGACGAAGTTTTCTTTGTTCCTTCTTCAAATGGAAATGGAGGCTAATCCTTGTCTTCCGTTGAATGATATCAAATTCAGCTTGCTCCCATACATACTACAGATTTGATTACAAAGTCCATATTATACATAATAATATTTCAAGGAGAATGAATATTCACAACTTCAACATTTGATAGTCAAAGAAATTCAGTAAGAATATACTTGTTTTCATGCACTATAATGACATAGATTGTGGCAACATCATCATGTTAGTCTAATGAATTGTTACAAAATTAATGTCAATAATATTATACCGTAAAATTAGGAAATCTTCTTTGAAGCCTCAACTTGTGCTCTGAAGATGTACCCCCATATAAATCCATCACAAAAATTCCACCTTTAGTTGACAAGGCATCACGAGCATGCTTGAAATACAAAACCAGGTCTGCTCGTTTATGTAGACAACAGCAGCTGTAGTTAAAAGCACACACAATATCTCTTCCAGGTAATATTATGTTTCTCTTAGTAAACTTATAATCTTCAGCAAGAGAGCCTGTTGGATCATCAGATTCCAGCACACCAGCCTGCATATTTTCTTCATTCTGTGCCAATGAAATGTTGCTTACCAGCTTCTGAGGATCCTTGTTCACAAGCTCAGACTCAAGAGGTTGTAGGACATTCCCATGAAAGAGGGATATTCTTGAAAATCCATCAGCTCCAAGTGAAGGTACGTTGTTTTCCATGCACCAATTAAGTGCTTCATTATCCAAATCTAATCCTATTGCTGTTCTTCTTGAATCACTGCGGAGCCATTCTGTACTGATAAACATAAATCACAGCCAGGTAAGTAGGCTTGGTCTAACAAAAAATATAGTGAGACATCAAAAAGAGGAAAGGATTAACAGTGTTAGGAACTGCACTACAAAACCACATAGGCAATGATGCAGAAGCTACAATATGTAGCAAAAATTGAACTTGTGTCTTTCCCTCACTAAACACAGTTCCAGACATGCACTAAATGAATTAAAGCACCAGTTTGAAATAGATTTTACTAATATGGCATTTAGAGTAATATATGAATCAGCTCTGACTGTAGGATACCACCATCCATGAAGCTACTCTTTAATGCCAAGTCTCCATGTCCAACACTGACAACTGTATGGTTTCAAGTGTTCTCTAAGATTCACTAGGGTGAAATCACCACATCAAAAATATTGTTCGTTTTAGAATTTAGAGTCTCTTTCGTGATTTTGTTCTTAAAAAGCATCTCAATGGGTTAAGGGAGGGAGACATATATTAACTACCATCAATATCAACTCTTAATAGACGTAAGATTTTTTGGGCGTATAGGAATAGAAACCAGATAAGAATTTTATTAGCACATAAATACCAAAAGAGCATAATTTTTACACAAACTCGTGGTAATATACGGCAAGTGATCATTACCAATTGAGTTTGCCTGTAATATTAGTAATATGAACATTGTCTTTCTCCAAACATGTTAATATCGAATAGACAAATTCAAGTCTTAAACCTAGATCAAAACCCCATTGCAGTACTTAACATTGTGAATGTTGACCACTTTAGTTCTGACTAACAAAATTCTTACTCTGGTTCTTGAATTTCGTAAAATGCCATTCCTTTTACTCTTATTTTTCAGTACAAAATGAAGTAGAAAAGAACACTGTACATTCCACTGTCATGGCACCCTGGTATGAATCCGTAACACAGTTCCAAGCACACTCACTAAAGATTAAATATTTGTAAAGTCAGATACCAAAGGGAGGAATTCGTAATGTGAGGGACCTCAAAATGTGATGCTAACAATCTCAAGAACTAACAAGAGTTTGCTCCTTCAATTCATCAAAAGAGATAACAATTTAGGATATCCATGAGTATCAATAACTTAAAAGAGGCATGAATAAGGGAGGATGTACCTAAGAAACGCAGTACCACAGAAATCTTCTTGAAGATGAAGGGCTACCCTTCCACCCACGTACATGAGAAAGAACTTTTGCATATAACTTATGTCTCCTTTAGGAGACTGTACAAACACAAAAAAAAAACATGATTCGCCAAGTCACATTATTAACTTCTCAATCAACACAAAAAGTTACACAATAACCCATAAATTTGACTGCTAGTGAACTCACCCAGAAACACACAAAAACTAACAATTTTGAATCTTGCACATTTCATCATCCATCCCAACAACCAGCTAAACCAAGCATATGCCCATTGACAAAGATCCAATTTTTTTAAGATGGGAACACAAACCTGTACAGATTGTTGATAAAGGAGGAACTTTGAAGGCATATCGTGTGATTGGTTTTCGTGACTTATTGTTGCTTCGTCAGCATCATCTTCTTCTTCTTCCGCATTGCTGTCATCAACAGGTTCTTCACCGGAAGGTGAGAGTCTTGGAGTGTCATCAAAATCTTGGTCTTCTTGAAGATAGCTGAAGGAGTTTCTTCCACGGTTACGCCTCTCATGCTTCTGCTTCTGCTTTTCTCGTTTACCCATTTCGCCGCCGAAAAGTGAAACCCCAACTGTTTGTAACGTCATAATTTATTTATATGGATGTAAACAGTAATAGTTTTATTTTCTTGAATTATTTTCTATTCCACTGGTTTAAATTTTCTTCTTCATCGTCATCACAAAAAGAAGAAAATCATAAAGAAAAGTCTTCCTTTTCAAATCTTGATTAATATAATTATTTATGTTTAGCATTTTAAATTACTTTTCTAAAGACTAAAAATGTTTCTATACGATTTTTTCTTATTTCTTTAATCAAAATCTTATTAAGAACAGTGGTTAATCTTGAATAAATAAATAAAATGTAAGGTTCACTTCTATTTAATTAAGATATAAAAAAGTATAATTTAAATTAAATGAAAATGTTTTTTTTTTCAAACAAAATTATTTTTTATTTAATTTAAAGTTCATATTTCTATGAATCTAACTGTAAGAACCCTTAAATTCAGCAGTGATAATGAAAGTCAGGTGTTGATACAGTGTCAGAATCCTTAAATACAGCAGTGAGTGGAAGCCAGGTGTTGGGCAGAGAATTTGAAATATCAGAAAGTGGAAGACACGTATGAGCAACAGAGTGGATCGTTCGGTTTTGACGGTTGTATTTAAAGAAAAATTTCAAATCACGCTCCACTTTCTGCATGCACCATCTCTTCTCCAATTTTCTGAGAATCTCATTTTTTCCTCCTTCTCTCTAGCTTCTCTCTAAATTTCTTCTCTTTTGTCTACAAACTCTTATCTTTTCTTCTTCAGATCATCAATTAAGCAACGCATGAGTACTCCTGGTGTCAAGGACTTCACTTTGCACCGATCAATTTGTGATTCTGAGCTGGTAAGTTCCTTCTCTTTCTAAGAAAAACTGGTTTCGGGCACATGCAAGCCAAAGTTATGGTTGCATGTGTTCATCAGCTTCATTCTCACCAAATCATAATCATATTATGGTTTTTTTATTGATCTTTTCTTATTATTCGGTGGGTTATAGGCATTCTAGAAAGGTCGGTGTTTGGTGGACATATTCTGTTGTTGATTAAGTAGCTTTGTTGTTAAAAAGGTAAAAGAAGCTTGTAATTTAATTGTGATTCTCAATTTATGATATATATATATATATATATATATATATATATATAAGCTAGAGTGTTCAGTCTCTTTAGTGCTAGGTATCGTACTAGTTCTCAGTTTCTTCACAGTATTCAGTCTACTACTAATATTCGGCGTCAAACAGTATTTGGCCTAAATAAATGGTGTTCGGTCTAGAGTATTAGTATTCGGCCTAGGTTTCGTAGTGTTTGGTTTAAACTATTAGGAGTCGGGTCAATGAAGTGGTTAACTTGGTAATTAGCATTCGGTCATGTTAGTCGATAAGGAGTGTTATTCCATTCGGCCTTGTTCATGATTAGCATTTTATTTTATAATTCTGTTTGATTGAATTGAGAGTTAAGTATGAGGATACTGAAGAGTGATATGAATTAAGTAATATGGATGTAAAAGAAAATTCCAAGGAGGAATATCTCATAAATGGTATTGGAATGGTAAAGTATGAATGTGGACAAAGTTTGGTTGGCGTTTATCCTGATATTCCGTGATTGCTCGTTCTCACGTAGAGAAGAGTAACTCATGTGTGGGAATGGCAGGAGGTCCTAGACCATAAGGTGAACTTGGGCAGAACGGACTAACCTTGGGTGGCAGAGGTTGAGGGTATCCCAGCTATTACACACCCTGGTGCAAAAACGTCGTAGCTACACAAAATTCATACAATCCGGACAGTTAGAGTAAAGTGGTCGGTCATTGCATGTATTGACGTATAATTGTAGTTGGAAATGTATGATTGGATGATTGCATGATTGGATTAGTGATGTATATTAGATTTATGTGAAATATATGTTTTACTGAATTAATTAAATTACATAAGCTTATCCTATTTTCTGTCTTGTCTGTTTTGTCCATTCGGTCGTCATTTCCTGTTGCAATGATCATCCTGTGGATGTGAGCACAAGGGGAAGAGTGTCTACTGGAAGAGGCTCTGGAAGATGTGGAAGTGAAAGCCGAACCATAGTATCGTTCGGTCATTAGAATTAGTTCTATTTTGTATAACTGATCGGTGTAAGCTTAGTATTTGAAACCGTTCGGTCTAGACCGTCGTTTTGTACGGTTTAAATTCTGAAATATTGTTGTAAGGTCGTTCGACCATAAACGTACTTATTCTCTTTGAGAACTGAACTGTAATATTGTTAACAGTGAATATTCTATGGTATGGTTTTATACTGTATTTTTGGGATGTTACACTAACATGTAATTTTTTTATTTTTTTCTCATTTTCTTAATTTTGGAGGAAGTTTTATTTTTCATTCATCTATATCGATTAAGAAATAAAAATATTTTGGTTACCGGGATAATTAAAGGTGTTGATTAATCTAGGATGAAGCTTTAGAAAGCTATTGACTTTAATTTGGAACTTGTAGGATGTAGAACTTTAATAGAATAGGGGGAAATGTGGGAAAATAGTGTTCATAGGAGAGAGAATGTAACATTTTCAGATGAGAGAGAAAAGAAAGTTAGAAAATTGGAAAAAGTTATAACTAAATATTCAACTAACAATAAATTTAATTAAATTTGTTTTAAAAATACATAAATTACATAACGAAACCAAAAGATTATCAATGTATAATAAACCAGTTCCCTTAAAAAAAAAATACAAAATGAAACGCAATGCAGCGAGAGCGGGTTCCCTGAACTCTCCCTACTCACGCAATCACACACAGAGACAATAAGAGCCGTTGAATAAAGATCGTACAGTTCTTGTTTCGTGCCAATGAATCCAACCCAAAATACGCATCCGAAACAGACACCGTTCGATCTTCATCGTAGGATTCCAATTGACGAATATATATAAACCCGGGAATTCACGAAATTCGATTCCCTGAGAAGGAAGGTTCCACGGAAGAACCTTCTCTGACTCGCCCAACCAACCCAAAGGCTTTCTACGCGGATCCTTTTCTTCATCATCGTCTTCGTTCTTCTTTTCTTCATCAGATCCTTGACGAATCCCCAAAAGGAAAGAAAATCACAGAACAAGAAGAAAAAGAAGATGTATAGCAATTTCAAAGAGCAAGCAATAGAGTACGTGAAGCAAGCGGTGGAGGAAGACAACAAAGGTAATTACGCGAGAGCGTTCCAACTTTACATGAACGCGTTGGAGTACTTCAAAACGCACCTCAAGTATGAGAAGAACCCTAAGATCAAGGAGGCCATCACGCAGAAATTCACGGAGTACCTGCGTCGGGCCGAGGAGATCCGGGCCGTCCTCGACGATGGGCCCAGCGGCCCACCTTCCTCCGGGGATGCTGCCGTCGCTACCAGGCCCAAGACCAAGCCCAAGGACGGCGCGGGCGGCGACGGGGAGGATCCTGAACAGACCAAGCTCCGGGCCGGGCTCAACTCTGCCATCGTTAGAGAAAAGCCCGACGTGAAGTGGAACGACGTGGCGGGGCTTGAGAGCGCCAAACAGGCTCTGCAGGAAGCGGTTATCTTGCCCGTGAAGTTTCCTCAGTTTTTCACCGGTGAGGTTTTGACTTTTTTGTTTTTGATTGTGCGATTGAAGGAAGGGTGACGTTGTAACCTGAAACCTGAAGTTTTAATTTTCTGCTGTTTGGTGGATGGTTTGGTTGGTTCAGGTAAACGACGACCTTGGAGAGCGTTTTTGTTGTACGGACCACCGGGGACGGGTAAATCGTATTTGGCCAAGGCTGTTGCAACAGAAGCTGATTCTACGTTCTTCAGGTGGAGTTTTTAATTTTCTGTTGTTTAAACTTGATTAAATATGTGTCTGGGTGAGGTTTTGCAAAATTGATTTTGGAGTGATGCGATTTAGATGTTTGTGTGTTAAAAGCAAGTTACGGACTGAACTTTGTGTTTGTTCGGTTTCATCTTGGATTTTCCACAATCATGTTAAGATACCACCGTTGATGTGATTTTAGATTAATTTTTGTGGGTTTAGTTTCACGATGAGGAATACAGAGTTGGTCATGAGTTGAAACAAATTTTGATAGTTTTCGCATTTGGATAAAAAAATTATACTAAGTTTTGATAATACTAACCTGCTTTTATAATGAAAATATCTAAATGTAAATCACTCCACTTCACAATCAATTTTAACCACAATCAATTCATTAAACTATCAAGTTTGCCATCGTAAATCCAAACACACTTGTTAATTCAATGCATTTAGCTTAAGTCACTTAAACTCAAGCAATTCTAGATCCAAAATACCAACATTAATGTTAAACCACATTAGTTAAAATTTCAACATGATTTTGTGAGAAGAGAAGTCCAACATCAAGAAAATTTACTTTGGTACTCAATTTCCTTGTAACAAATGAAACATCGTGTTGTCATAGTAAGACATCAAAATCACTCCCTTTTCTCTTTTATTGTCTCAATGCTTGGGAAAAAAATTAAGTGAGGAAAAAAACAATTTCTGCTTTTAAGGTTCTCCTAGTAGTTGTTTCTCCATTTCCAAGTGTTATTGTTCTCTCGGAATTAGAGAGTTGGTATTGCAATTTTTCTTTCCTTTAGTGAAGTTACATTATTGTTTATTTGTCTGTTTTGTTCCTCTTTTCAACTTTTATTTTCGTTGATTCCTTATGCTATTACTCTACCTTTTAACAAATTCCGGTTTATCCAATGTGAATTGAAACACTCTAAGTTTGGTAGATGAATGTGTGTTCTAAAGGATGATTTCACATCATCATCAACATTGTTATTGTTAAAATTTTCAATCTGAGTGACATTGTTTTCCACATATTCATGATTATGATTGATTTAGTTCCTTGTGCTTGTGCATGCAAATCAAAAAGTTATGTCTTCACAATGATTTTGTATGGAAAAATAAGGTTGTAAACGTGAGTGCTTAGGTGGGCCTTTTTTTTGCAGCATTTTTTAACTTTTGAGTTCTTCTCCAGTGTTTCTTCATCAGACCTGGTTTCAAAGTGGATGGGTGAAAGTGAAAAGTTGGTTTCAAATCTTTTTGAAATGGCTCGTGAAAGTGCACCTTCTATCATATTCATTGATGAAATAGATTCTCTGTGTGGTCAGCGTGGCGAGGGTAATGAGAGTGAGGCTTCAAGACGAATTAAAACTGAAGTTCTGGTGCAGATGCAGGTAATAAATTTATGGTGCCAAGTTTTTATGGGGATATGTTGATTAGATCAATATTTTTTACTTTACATCTGAATTGCAGTATGCGGAACTTGTATACTGGTTTAGGATGTTGATGAACTATCCTTACTTTATTTGAAGAACAGGGTTAGAATAATTAAGTTTCATCTCCTCGTCAGTAGTTTAGGTTTTTATTGTTTCCTATAATAAGCCATCTAGAGCTATCTGCACCTTACCTTTTGTTGTTGGGATATCTGTAAAATATCTCATTTGTGTCTTAGAATGTTTGGGAAAATCTTAGAATATTAATTTGTCGCTTCTTTGAGTTAGTAGCCTTTTCATATTAGCTGGAGTAATACTAACTATACTAGTCCTATTTCTTTTAATAATTATTCTTTTATAATAGCTAGGACTAATGCAGAGAGTAAATTACATGGTTCTTAATCCAGTGAAAAGGGAGAAAGAGTAACCAAGAAGATAAGAGGAAGTTTTTAAGAAGAATCATACGACGTATAATATTTTAGTCTTCAATTGAGTTGAATGATATTGTGTGATTCATGTTTTATCATAGAAAGGTCTGTTATATTAGACTTTCTACCATATCAATTTAAGATTATCATTGTCTTTATTCTCTTTCTCCGTTTCCTTGCCACTTGAACTCATAAATTATAATACAAACAATTGTTATACTTGATATACTCTACAAATTTCTTATAGTATTCCATTATTGTGCAAATTGCCTTATATCTACATCTATTATATTCTTTTTTGTATTTCCTTGTTTCCTGAAATTGTGACTCTTGACATAAATTATTCAATATTTTAATTGTTTGAATGTTTGCAGTTTTTTTTTTGGGCATCCCATTCGCTTGACTGGCCAAGCCTAGATTTGGTTAATAATATTATTACCCTTTTTTTAACTAAAAAAGAATCTTTAAAGTGACATATTGGATGATTTTTAGACATACGGAAAGTTGCGTGCACTTTTTGATTAATGACTCAAGTCTCGTCGTATCTTTTTTTTTTTTTTTTCAAAAAAAAAGGTGTTCGAACTATCCTCTCCCCCTGTAATTAACGTTATTATGCATCCTTAGTTGTTCTAATTCAGAAGATTCAAGGTTTCCATCATAATGTATGTTTTCCATTTTACGATGTAGGGTGTAGGACACAATGATCAGAAAGTTCTGGTTCTAGCGGCTACAAATACACCTTATGCTCTAGACCAGGTAAAAAAATAGTTCTGGTTACTAGTTCTTATTGAGTCAACGGGATGATTCTATTTATATTAATCAAGTTGTTATTGTAGGCAATAAGGCGACGTTTTGATAAGCGAATATACATACCCCTACCAGATTTGAAGGCTCGCCAACACATGTTCAAGGTATGGGCAATATACACGATGATGTTCATTGAAGGATTGGTCATGTTATGTATTGTGAACCTAGCAAACGGTCTTACTATGTCTTTTTCTTGGTTCATAAATTGAACAGGTGCACCTAGGAGATACTCCCCATAGTTTGACAGAAAGTGATTTTGAACATTTGGCCCGCAGGACAGAGGGGTTTTCAGGTTCAGATATAGCTGTCTGTGTAAGTTGAACTTCTATGAAATACCTGGTTACGATGATAATTTTTATAATTATATGAATTTTAAGGCAGATGTGATTTTGCCTGTTCTACAGGTCAAAGATGTTTTATTTGAACCTGTTCGCAAAACCCAAGATGCCATGTTTTTCTTTAAGAATCCTGAGGGCATGTGGATTCCATGTGGACCAAAGCAACAGAGTGCAATACAAATTACAATGCAGGAGCTTGCTGCGAAAGGACTTGCTTCACAGGTATTCAAGCTGATACAGATTTTGATGACAGTAGGACTCCAGAATTTCATTTTCTTACTCATTATTGAAGAGTAATAATTTTTATGTTCCTGTCTGTTCCACAGATCCTGCCACCACCTATATCGAGGACAGATTTTGACAAAGTACTTGCTAGACAAAGACCCACTGTAAGCAAGGCCGACCTCAATGTTCATGAGAGATTCACAAAGGAGTTCGGAGAGGAAGGATAATTCTGACGGAATTCTCCTTCGACTATCTGCACTAGTTTAAACGTGTTATTATTTGTAATTTACAGAACTATTGGATCAAGTGAAGTGCATAATTCTACTTCTCATAAATTGTGTATAAAAACAGTCTGAAATTCTCAGAAAAATAAATTTCATGTGAATATGTGGTACCGGTTACTCATGTTTGTCTGCATTTCAATGGAGGATTCACAAATTTTAGGGTTTCTCAGGTTTGAGTGTTTTTTCTCAAATTCTAAGGGGGTCGAGAATTTTGGCTGTTGTGCTTCACCAAGTTGTAACAGACATAGTTTCGATACTTTCTAAGAAACTGTCATTAACCATAAAATATAGTTTTCAATCAGTTGTGAGATTAGTTTACACTTCAAATTACCTAAAAGAGCATGTAAATTGTATAAGATGTGATTCATCGATATGAAAATATTCCTGGTAAGGTCATTTATGGACTTGTAAGGCATCGGTTTCCTGATATAGTTCGAAGTCATCAACAGAAACAGATAGCTTTTAATTAACCTGTTTGTTTGAATCTTCGGGACGGCCAATTGATGATTTGAAGTAACATGTAAGCTGTCTGGTTACTGTCAGTTCTTAGTGTGAGGGAGGTGATCTGCCAAATGGACATATAAAATCAAAATGGTTTGTCATATCCTTTTCAAAAGAACAGGGACAATTATGATGTAGATGCAAAGTAAGAAAAACCATGCGAAACATAAATTTTGAGAAAGCATGTTCAGATTTTTAGTGCTTCACTTTTTTTTACTATTAACTATTTTCTGATTTAAATATATAAACTTTTATAATTTTCTTATTTGTTTATCTTATGCAAGTCAAATAAACATCATAAAAGTAGTTTATTTTTCTTAATAATAGAACTGTGTGTGAATTTTTGGACAAAACTATATTTATCTCAACAAAATTGTGTTTTTACCCACAATTAAATGATTCCAAATTAAACGAATCCATTTTTATTGAACCGGTTTGATTTGGATTTTGCATTTTTCTTTTGAAAACTTCAAATCAATCTAAACTAATGAAAATAGATTGTTCTGGATTTTATATTTTTCAAAATCTGATTTAACTCAAACACCTATAGCAGAAAAAAATTGAATAACGGAGCATCTTAGGAAGAAGCATGTAGTGATGAACTAAAGTTTTCTTCTTCTGAAAGACTCAAATACACTGTAGCTTTTGGTATCTGGGTGAGCATATGCCATCTGTGGTTGGCAATAACACTCTCAGGTTCAGACAAAGGGAAGACCCGTCGTCCTTTTATGTTTTAAATATTGGACAATTTGTGTTAGTTCTCTGTAATGTAGCTGTGAACGGTACAAGTTTGAATCCAATCATTGTTGGTTATAATTCGTCCAAATGCTGTTAGTTCGTTAAATATATATTCATCTTATCTCCTTTTGTGAATGTCATTTTACTTTCTAAAGAATCCCAATTATACACCAAGTAATAAATAGAAAAATATAAAGCCGGCAACTGATTGAGTTGGTCAGTTTTGGCTATAAAATGGACGAATCACCAACCATAAAATTAGTCACCATTTCCAAGTCCAGCTTTCTATTCTGGACCCTTTCAGTGTATGATGGGGTTTTCCAAAGTTTTAAGCTATTCCACCCTTCTCCTTTTCATTGGGTATACTTTGGTGAATGGATCCAGCCCAAAGGTAAGCAGCATATTTTTCACTTGGACTTGATGCATGCATGCAATGCTGTCTACGTTAGTTGCATGCATGTACAGTCTCTGAGCCACAATAGTAGAAGAATTTGGATTCTTTGATGAGTTTTTTTGGTGCTGTTTCTCTGTTGTGTTTTTGAAATACACTGATGGATACTGGATACTGATTCTGATGTTTTAAAACATATTAAAAAGAAATTTAATTAATATACCAACATTAGTGTATTTTTAGTACTCAGCAAAGGACAACACCAAAATACTCAGTAGAGAATCTGAACTCTGAGTTAAAGCTCTAAACTACTTGTATAGAACTAAACTAACTTTTGGATTTGCATTGATGTAGCATCATATAGTTTACATGGGAGATCATTCACACCCTAATTCAGAATCCGTGATCACGGCAAACCATGAGATACTAGCTTCAGTCACAGGAAGGCATGCAACTGATTTTGAGATAAAATTCATGGAATTAATTATAACTATCAATGTTCTCCTAGTTTTAATTTACTTAAAAAAGGAATAACTTTGGCCAAAATGGATTTCCTGTGTACATTCTTTCTACTTTTCAGCCTGAGTGAAGCAAAAGCAGCAACCATCCACCATTACAGTAAAAGCTTTCAAGGCTTCTCAGCTATGATTACACCTGAGCAAGCCACTCAACTAGCAGGTATTGTATTCCACTGTTATATGCTTCTCTCTTCATCTTTCCACTATATTGGACAAGGAAACAATGAGGGCTTATTCAATATTTTGAAAATGGCCTCTCCATTTAGAATATGTGGCTCCAATGTTGTTGTATTTGCAAAGGTTTGAGAGTGAAAAAACATATTCTATATGAAATTCATCAACCATTTACTTGCTCAGGCTCTGAACAACGCTTTGAATTGTGTTTCAGAACATAAATTGGTAGTGTCAGTTTTTGAGAGCAAAATGAATAAACTCCACACCACACATTCTTGGGATTTTCTTGGATTGGATACTATCTACAGGAACAATTCTAAAGCACTGGACACTGCATCCGAAGTCATTGTTGGTGTCATTGACTCTGGTTAATACTTCCCTTTGCACTCTTTTTTTCTGTCATTTGGATTAAAAATGAGTGACTCAACATTGATTTTCAGGAATCTGGCCGGAATCGCAAAGCTTCACTGATTATGGATTAGGTCCGGTGCCCAAAAAATTCAAAGGAGAGTGTGTCACTGGTGATAAGTTTACACTAGCCAATTGCAACAAGTAAGAACTCTAAATCCATCATAACACGCATTTGAAGCTGTTAAAGCGTAAAGTAAACTCATTCACATTTTTCACTTAACAGTATTAGGATGTCTATGACAAAAAATGGTCTAGATTTCTACTTCTATCTTTGCCAACCTAATTCTTCTAATAAGAAAAACTAGATTTCAGCACAAACAAGATTCTCTTACACGAATGAATGTGTTCAAATTCATCATACAACCTATTCATGTTCCCTCACCCAGCAGGCTAAACTTTTTGGATAGCTGGTTTATGGTAGAAACTTATGGTATGCAATAGATATATGAAGATTGTCATTTGCAAACTATGTCACTCACCTGGAGTTTGGATTTTTCAGGAAAATCATCGGTGCTCGATTCTATTCAAAAGGGTTTGAAGCAGAAAATGGTCCTCTAGACGGTGTTGTCAATAAGATATTTTTCCGGTCAGCTCGAGATAATGATGGACATGGAACACACACAGCTTCTACAATAGCAGGGTCTACTGTTGCTAATGCCAGCTTACTTGGTATTGCCAAAGGAACAGCTAGAGGTGGTGCCCCAAGTGCTAGACTTTCCATCTACAAGGCCTGTTGGTTCGGGTTTTGCAGTGATGCTGATATTCTTTCAGCAGTGGATGATGCTATTCATGATGGCGTTGATATATTATCTCTTTCTCTTGGTCCTAATCCTCCCCAGCCAATTTACTTCGAAGATGCAGTCAGTTTAGGAGCATTCCATGCATTTCGAAAGGGTGTTCTTGTTTCTGCTTCAGCTGGAAATTCAGTTTTTCCACGTACTGCATGCAATGTTGCTCCTTGGATCCTCACTGTTGCTGCTAGCTCCATAGACAGGGAGTTCAGTTCAAACATCTACCTTGGTAACTCAAAGGTCTTAAAGGTGAAGTCAATAACAAACCCTTTTGAAATTTTAACACCAATATATATCAGTCTTAGTTACTAAATTAAGAAAGGTTTATAAACTCCATCAGGGTTCTTCTTTGAATCCAATAAAAATGGAGCACCCGTATGGTTTGGTATATGGAAGTGCTTCTGCAGCTGCTGGAGTTTCAGCAGTAAATGCAAGGTATTCTCTCTGTTATGTGGCTGATCACAAACTTTGTTGTTGATAAATGATTTTAAGTGCAAGACTGTCTAAAGTGACATGATTGAACTTTTAATCCTATTTCCTTGATTTCTCCATGTAACAGCTTCTGCAAGAACAATACTCTAAATCCTACCTTAATCAAGGGTAAAATTGTGATCTGTACAATCGAGAATTTCAGTGATAACAGACAAGATAAGGCCATAGAAATAAGGAAAGGTGGGGGTGTTGGAATGATACTTATTGATCATAATGCCAAAGATGTTGGTTTTCAATTTGTCATCCCAAGCACTCTCATTGGTCAGGATGCTGTAGAAGAGCTCCAAGCATATATAAAGACAGATAAGTGAGTTTCAAAAGTTTGACAAATAGAGCAATAGATCTCTAATATCAAAGTTAGTCACACTTCATTTCAGAAGATTGATCCATAAAACATCGTCCGCTAATGCTTTATAATGTCAGGAATCCTACTGCTAGAATCTACCCAACGATAACTGTAGTTGGTACCAAACCAGCACCAGAAATGGCAGCCTTTTCTTCAATGGGGCCAAACATAATAACACCAGACATTATTAAGGCAAGTTTACTTAGACTCGTGTATATTTAGACTACTGCATGCACCGTATTCTTCCTAGTTAACCTTTTTGTTGACTCGGAAAGGATACAGAGGACATAGTGTTGAAGGTTGATCCTATACTCATGTATGCTAATTAGTGTGCTCTCATCCAACTCTACAGCCAGATATCACAGGACCTGGAGTGAATATTTTGGCAGCATGGTCCCCAGTAGGAACTGATGCCACAGTTGAACAACGACCTGTCAACTACAACATCATTTCAGGAACATCAATGTCTTGTCCACACATAACTGCAGTTGCAGCAATTATTAAATCTCACCACCCATCTTGGGGTCCTGCAGCCATAATGTCTTCAATAATGACAACAGGTAAGTTTTTCACGAGTCCAGATTCTCTACTGGTTTTTTGGCGCTGTCCTCTGCTGAGCATTAACAATACACTTATGTTGGTATAATAAAAATCTTTTAATATAGTTTAAAACATCAAAATGAGTGTGCATCAGTATATTTTAAAGGCACAGCACAAAAAAACCCAATAGAGAATCCAAATTCATTTTTCATGCTTCAAAACTTCCTAGCAACTACCAAAGTCATGAGAATATATGTTTGTTACTTTGATCATCTTAAATTAATGCCGTTTTGTTCCCTATGTTACAGCAACAGTCACTGATAACGCACAGCACCTCATAAGAAGAGAACCAAATGGAACTCAAACCACACCATTTGACTATGGATCTGGACATGTTAACCCAGTCGCATCACTGAATCCGGGATTAGTATATGAATTTAATTCCCAAGATGTTCTGAATTTTCTGTGCAGCAATGGAGCAAGCCCAGCACAAGTTAAAAACCTCACTGGGGATCTTACTCAATGCCAAAAACCTCTTAAAGCTTCCTATAACTTCAACTATCCTTCCATTGGAGTGTCCAACTTGAATGGAAGTTTATCAGTTTATCGTACAGTTACTTACTATGGTCAGGAGCCAACAGTATATTCTGCAAGTATTGAAAATCCATCTGGTGTGAAGGTTATAGTTACTCCAGCAGAATTGAAGTTCTGGAAAACTGGGGAGAAGATAACTTTCAGGATTAATATCTTCCCTTTCAAGACAAGCAATGGAAACTTTGTGTTTGGCTCCTTGACATGGAATAATGGAAAACAAAGGGTTAGGAGTCCTATTGGTGTCAATGTACTCTCTACTTAATGTGGAGTGCTTCTTGGTCTGTATCATTCTTGGGTTTACACCTAAGAAAATGCATTTATTTATATCGCTTTCATTTCTGCAAGAAAAGAAAGGTTCAACTGAAACCAATATTGTCTGATTCAATGGCAGCAATGTCAACTTCTATTGCCTGTGATCATCAGTGCATATGCTCTCTGAATCATGGTAAAAATATTTAGTATTGTATTACATAGGTTAAGGACACTATATCATTGTGTTCTTCCATGATGGTTAACAAAAACCTTGTTCTGTTGTTGGCAAGCGTACCAAATCATACAAGTAGTAAAATAAAAAGTTCAAGTATCCTTGTCCAAAGAGACTTGCACAATACTAGCAAAGTATACGACTTCATACAATTTAGAGATATTAACTTCAGAATTTTGTCACAAAGATGACTATGAATTTCTTAAAAGTAATTTAAGAAATTTTATTGATAATCCACAATTCATTCTATAATTCAACAACGCAATCTACTTTAAGTTCAGTGATTAAAAGATGACCAATAAACCATGATCTATTCCTAGATACACAATTCACAGGTTTAGCTCAAGTTAAGGTAATGAAATTATTTCCAATCACAAACAAAGTCCAACAAAAAGCTATAGGTAGTATCTACAACTGTTGGAAGTCTCACATTGACTAGAGATAAGACCAATTAATAGTTTATAAGTGGGTGCAAACCTCACCCTACAAGCCGGTTTTGTAGGGTTGAGTTAGGCTTAAAGCCCACTTCTAACATGGTATCAGAGTCATGGTTAGAGCCTATCCTAGCGATATTTGTTGTTTGTTGGGCATATTGTTCCACCCGCTATCGGGCCGCTATCGGACCACCCATTAAAAATGCCTAATCCCACGCTTGAGATGTATATACCTCGGCGTGAGGGTGGGGTGTTGGAAGTCCCACATTGACTAGAGATAAGGCAAATTTATAGTTTATAAGTGGGTGCAAACCTCACCCTATAAGCCGGTTTTGTTGGGTTGAGTTAGGCTTAAAGTCCACTTCTAACAACAACAAACAAGGAGATAGAAGTAAAACAATAATGTTAAAGAACAAAATATTTTAAACAAAATTTTAAGTAAGATAATAGCTAGATAAATGCTCTAAATGTTATATAAAGCATTTATCAATGGTTAACCTTTCTCAAAGCCTGATTATGTTTTATGTAAACACACTGTGTTTATTGTGGTTAAACTTTGTCTAGTTTTTGTAATGTTAATGTAGGTCATTATACCATTAACAATTATCTTCAAGGGGATCAAGAAGCATATTACAAATAAAATTGATTGTTTCATTGTGTCACATAGTTTTAATAAATTACTATGACTTGCATTAATTGCTTAATCGATTACATGCTATGCTTAATCTGTTAAATGTGTTAAATGTAATTTTGTTACAACAGTGTTAATTGCTTAACCGATTACATTAATAATATAATCGATTAATTTGCGTCAGAGTTGCTATTTCTATAAATTGACGCATAGTTCTCTGCATTAAACAACTTTTGAGTAATATCTTTCATATCTGATAAAGTTTGTTGAGTTCTTAAATTGCAAGAGCGTCTATTCTCCAAGAATCAAGAAGCATTTCATTTTGAAAGAAATCAGAACATGGGTTCTTGAAGAGTTGCTGAGTTTTCAAAGTCTGATCAATCTGCACTGATAGGTGTACTGCTGGAGGATCAGAATCAATTTGCAATATTGTGAGATTGTAGTTTCTTGTTGCAGCTGGCCAGGAAGAGAACTTCGGAGTTCTAGTTACTTTGAGTGTGGTATCTCAAAGGGGTTGCAAAAAGAGGATTGTTCTTTTTGTGTTTTACTATAGTAGATTTGGAGTTAGGGAGGAGGATACATTGAGAGGGTGTCTTTGTATTGCTTGCTGTAAAAGTAACAACCATTCGCACAATTCTCACCATTGCTCTCTCCAAATCCTAGCCAATTCATCAATTAGATGTTCAGAATGCATTTCTCCATGGTGATCTACATAAGACTGTATACATGCATCAGTCGTTTGGTTTCCGTTATCTCCTTTACCCTAATCGCGTTTCTTGCCTGAGGGAATCTCTTTATGGTTTGAAGCAAGCACCTCAGGCTTGGTATCAACGCTTTGCTGGCTATGTTTCTACCATTGGGTTCCAGCATAGTGTTTCAGATCACTCCCTCTTCATCTACCAATGTGGTTCTAACATAGCATACATCCTTCTTTATGTTGATGACATCATTCTCATCACCTCATCCCATAACCATTGCAAATATATCATGACATTCCTTACCTCTGAATTTGCTATTAAGGAACTTGGTCCTTTGAGTTATTTTCTTGGCATTGTTGTGACAAGACGTGCAAGTGGCTTGTTCCTCGATCAGAGTACCTATGTTAGTGACATCATTGCATGCATTGACATGATTTCTTGCAATCTTTCTACTACTCTGGTTAATACCAAGCAAAAGCTCAATACATCCTTTGGCACACCATATGAGGATCACACTATGTACTAGAGTCTTGTTGACACCCTATAGTATATCACCTTCACTTACCCTAACATTTCATACGTTGTTCAACAAGTTTGTCTTCACATGAATGCCCTATGCACTAGGCACATACTAGTATGATTTGTAGTTTTATTTGTGATTGAGAATCTTATTTCTTATACTGAAGTTGATTGGGGTGAATGTCCTGACACCAGACGCTCCACATTTGGTTACTATGTGTCTCTTGGTGACAACTTCATCTCTTGCCAATGTTGTTTCAGAATCTTGTTGGCTTTGCAATCTTCTCTTAAAGCTTCATTTTCCTCTCCCTCAGGCTACTTTGGTATAATACGATAATGTTAGTGTCATTTATATATCAAATAATCCTATGCAATATCAACATACAAAACATATTGAGATAGATATTCATTGTGTTTGAGAAAAAGTAGCATGCGAACAAGCACGAGTTCTTTATGTACCTTCTCGTCACCAAATATCTTATATCTTCATCAAAGGCCTACATTAGATTCTTTTGAAAATTTTCAAGACCAGTCTAAACATCCGTGCACCTCTCGCTTCAATGACAGACATGTTATGAAATATGACTTATTCTTATGTAATTAACCCAATTCAAAATTATTCTCCTACAATTAAGTTAATTGATTTCCTATAATTAGTTCCTAGTAATTATGCTATGCATAAATCAGAGAGTTGAATATAGTCATTTAACTTCACTATTTATACCCATTTCGAATGAATAAGAAGACACGCATAATATGTTCTTATAAATACATAATAAAGAGAAAAAAAATTATATAAGAAAACACGTTCAAACTATAATATACTATGTTCTTACAAATACATAATCAAGAGAGAAAAGAAATTATACTTATATAAAAGGTTTAATCCTTTTAGACATCCCTATTTGTGCAGGATTGTCTCACATAGGTCCTCGTTTTCTAAAGTGTGTCAAAATGGTCCTTAATTTTGAAAATTGAAATCAATTGAGACCTTCCCGTTAAGTTGGATGGACGGCGTTAAAGAAATTGATGCGTGGGTTGCTGAGATGACCAAATGGTACTGACGTGGCACAGTACTATGGTTGACCTGGCTTTATGGTGAGTTTTTATATTTAAAAAAGTTAAATTTTTAAATTAAAATGCAACGTTTTGATTTTTAACAGAATAAATGAACGTTTTAAATGAAGTAATCCCTAAATTGAAGAAATCCCCAAATTGGTTGATGAGAGCGAGGAGCGAGGTTCGTGTTGGAGGTTGTTGAGCTTGTTGCAAGAAGGGAATTTTCTAAACCTCTCTCAGGAACATACTCGGGATCCTCCTCGCTCAACGACGACGTTTCTGAGCCCTTCTCGCAGGAGACCGGCGACCCTCTCTGCGCCTTCGCCTTCTCTTCGCAGGACTCCTCGTCGCAGCATTGGCCCCTCTTCGATTCAGAGATCGACGATTTGTGCGCAGAGAGGGAGTCCAAGCGGGCGCGGCGCGGGGCGAAAAAGAGCTCGGAGGGGATTCCGGCAACGTCCACGCTCATGGAGGCACAGGAGTTTGGTGAGATGATGGAGCACGTTGACAAGGTCAATTTAGCCCTCGATGGCCTACGCAAGGGACAACCTCTGCGGATCAGAAGGTCGAGTTTGGTTTCGCTCTTGACAATTTGCTCCACTACGCACCAGAGGAGGCTTCTCAGGACTCAAGGCTGTGTCAATTTATCTCCAACTTTCTTTTTTCTTGCCAATATGAAATGGGTCTTTTGTCATGCACTTGTTCTTAGTGTGTGTGTGTGTTTTTATTTAATTTATTAATTTTTCTCTATTATTTTTTTGGAAAGTTTTTTTGGGTTTGTTTTAAAATTTTAAATTTGGAACGGGAGGAGTGATTTGCTGGTTTAAGGTTCGTGAATGTGTGGGGTTTTTGAATTTACTTTTTTAAATATAAAAACTCACCAATAAGTCAGGTCAACAACAGTACTATGCCACGTCAGTACCATTTGGTCATCTCAGCAACCCACGCATCAATTTCTTTAACGCCGTCCAACCAACTTAACGGGAAGGTCTCAATTGATTTCAATTTTCAAAATTAAGGACCATTTTGACACACTTTAGAAAACGAGGACCTATCTGAGACAATCCTGCACAAATAGGGATGTCGAAAAAGATTAAACCTATATAAAACTCACGTATTGTCAAACCATTCATTATTATTAGATCATTTTATTCAAAACTACCATTCGCTTCAAATTTCCTAAATTAAATCATGTTTAAAATTTTATCATTCATGTAAATTAAAAAAAGAAATCATGTAAATTAAAAATATCATATTTGTAAAATTTTGAAAAAAAAAATGAACAAACAATCAAAATAATACATAATTATAATCAATGGTTAAATGAATATTACGTGTACAATTATTGATAGAGTAATAGTTTATGAAGCTATATTGATGGATGGAATAAATTAAATTCTCAATTTATACTAAATTATTAATGATGTAATTGTTAAGGTGAAATTTTATTCTTCTCTCTCGCACACATTGGTTCACAAGTGAAAGGATGGAAAGAACTTAAACTTCCAAGTTCAGCTGTCATTATAATATTCCAGAAAACAATATTACATTACAGATGACAAAAGGATGTAATGAAGAAAAGTTAATGAAAACAAAACTTTCTCTCTAACCTGGAAAATCTAGAATTTGAAATTCAAAGTCAGTTCAAGAATGAAAAAGGAAAATAATATCCATCACTTCACCTTTGAGTCTTACTTATCCAATTAAAAATATGAGAACAATCTTCCCCCTTCACAAAATGCCTTCATAAGAAAACAACACTTAAATTAAATCGAAATGTTGCAAGGAATATAGTTTAGCATAAATTAATATTATACTTTGCCGAAAACAAATAAAGGTACCTATTTCTGGTGCGGTAAGACTTTAGATGTTTTTCTTCTTGGCGATTAGAAATATCTCTCGACATTCTTAAGTGTTCAGGCACAGGAAGACTTCCATTCCAGTCATGGTATGCGCCATTAATGAAACTGAGAATGGTCTCCTGGCATGAGTAGTTCATTTCAAGATAAAGCATACAAGAGAGAAATAAACAAAAGAACGGATTGCCCAACAGAAAAACAAACATTTTCCTTAAGGTTTAATGGAACTACTTAAGTTAACAGCTGCTTCCAAGTTCCAACCCCCTAAAACTTGAAAAAGGTACTACTAGCAATTACATCTTCAATCTTAGGGAGACATAACTTTAGTAGTTTTCTATGAATTCAAAATTGATGAGAACACAAGTTTTTGGATTTAGAGTAGTGTTAATGTGAAATAAAAAGAGAAATATGTATTCACGAGGTAACACCCAGTGGCGAAAGATTCAATTGTTATACCAGAGGTTTAGAACCATCAAGCCACTGGTATATCTTTTCATTACGAAACCATGTCAACTGCCTTTTTGCAAAATTCCTGTAGAAAGTATAAGAAATAACTTGTTAAATAACTGAATTACGCTGCTGCTCTGTAGCAACAAAACATGACAAGCATCTAAAGATCAAATAAATATGAAATCCAGTGGAAACAAAATACCAAACAACAGCAGAGGATAAACATTGTGGGGCATTGGCGAGATAGAACTAAGGTACTGTAGGCTTTTTTCCTGATGAAATAATACATACCAGCATGTATTTTATGGGTGGGTATAAATGATGGTAATGATCTACTTGAACCACATCATAGTAATAGGCTAAGAATAGAAATACTTTCGACATAAACAAGATGTGAAAGCACAAGCCACCATTCTTGGCATATGATAGATTGAAGCAGACCAAGGAAATCTTTATTAAAACAGTCAAGTGTACAGAATATTAATTAACAGCATACACCAGTTTTCGAAACAGGACAAGCAAGTAGAACATCAAAATAAGCAAACAAACAACTTGCTCAAAAATTGTTATCTGATTTAGATACTACAAAAGATTGAAAACTCATGAATCATAATTGGGTTTTGTTACTGAACTTATTTTAAGCTGAACATCTTTTTAGTTAATATCATTGGTACTATGGTATAACATCCACTGTGCATGTTGTTGAACTTGACATTTAATTATACAAACCCCTAGTGCTAACTTTGGAATTAAAACATAAAAGAGATCATCCTGGGATAGGGATATATGTTCTATGCGATCAATTCAGCACCTTGTCACTACACTATACATGAAAACATTACCCTTGAATTCAATGGCAAGAGAAAAGATAAGTCAAGCTCACATATTTATATCTTGCCCGTTTGAACTGGAGAATAACTTATCATAGTAGCACTTTTCTTTTCTTCTTTATATACATTTATTTTTTTAGTATGTGAAGGCAGCCTAAAGTAATAGTGATACCGTTTAAGAAAACAACTACATAACCAA
Source organism: Vigna umbellata (assembly GCF_018835915.1). Next base: position 65,487 of record NW_025903668.1, read on the forward strand.
CATTAACAGAAAAGCCCAAACAAAGTTTTGGAGAATTTTACCAATAGAGATTTGGAATGAACTAGCATGGAAAAATTCCTAGAAGAGGCAGCATTCAGAATTGAAGCAGTGCTTCCTCTTGCACATTTCACTTGTTGGTCCAAGTAATCTCAAATGGTTATTAGACACGAGAAAGAGATAGTGGATCCTCGCATGGTCTTAAAAGTTCTCAAACACAATGAAAGAGCATGTTCTATAGTCTGTATTCTAAATTTCTCATTTAATTAAATTTTATAACAACAAAGCTGTAATATTTTAACAGTAGAAACATTCAGTGAACAAAGATTTACTCAAACCAAAATCATTTAAAGGAAAAGAATTAATTTTTAATATATAAAGAATATTTTAACTGAAAAGAAAAACTAAAGTACTATGCTACTTTTATCTTATAAAACAACAAAATGCATTACCGTGATGCTTTTTGAAATTCAAACAAGAATTTGTAAAACTCTGCAGCAGAACTCTGACCCCCTTGCTCTCTGCATCTTTGTAAGTACTCCATGGCCTTAAATTGGTGAATCACGTATACAAAATGAATAAATTCATCACAACTATTTCAGTAGAAAATAAAATAATCAACATAATACACATGTTCTATGGGCCATCAACTACTTTACATCATTAATGCTTAATATAGTACTGTAATTTTATATTAAGCACGCCATTCAAAAAGCAAAAGTTGGAGTCATTTTCTACTTCAATTTCAACCAACATTGTTTTATTGTATAAAGAACTTCTTGAGGTACACAATATACAAATATATTTCGTCATTTGAAATTTTAAGATTGTAACATTAAAATGTGATAGAGAAAATGTAAGATATACTTGTCTGTAACCAATTGCTTTAGTTGCAGAATTGGAGTTTGGATGAAGACCCGTATCAAGAAGCCACTGAGCCTCGGACAAAATCCCATCCCTTCCTGCAGTTGAAGAGAGCTAAGAGACTTTTTGCAATCAAATATTCATTTATTATTGACAGAGAGCTTGCATGTATTGTTATAACAGCAAGGTATGCACTGTGCCCATGCATGCATACAGGTAGAGAAGAATGCTCTACAAAATGTAGGGGATTCATATACTAATTGAGTGTTTTCCTGTTCGGGGTATACCTAAAAGCATATCTTCACACCGATAATCAATTGATCTATAGAGGTCAAGTCTATGACTAGAAAGGAAAAAGCACATAAACTCATAGTCTAACTCTGATGAGCTGGTTTCTTCCATTCCATCACCGTACGTGTTCATATCAGATGACTCAGAATCATCAACACTACATTCACCCTGTTCCCTGAAAGAATCATATGGTACCCGAAATGCAGAAGGAGGTGATCCACTAGACTGCCATTCGAAAGAAATATACATAAATGGTGAATTCATAAACATATTTCACACAATTCAGTAAACCATGGAAATCATGAATTTGACATATATATCCACAGAAACATACAGGCATGTACGTGATAAGTCGACTACAATGTAGTTCATTTAAAAGAGATAATCGCACAACAACCATTTTACTCCAAAAATAATGGATATTTTCACTGTGGTTGGTATTCAATATCAGCACACATATGCAGCATATGAAAGAGAGTTTTCTTCAATCTTTCGATAAGATTAGTAGCCAGGATAGAATTTAGAGTTGCATGAGACTATCCGTAACTTGGCAAGCATACCTTAGTAATCTCTAGGCTACGCCGTAGTCGATACCAATCATTCACTGCTAGAAATTGAGCCTTTGGGTCTCCTGCTTTTACCACCAACTGTACAGCTGTATCCCAGTCTTCATTCCTCTGTAGTTCAGCTAATTCTTGATTTACTTCAGATGTAATCACTGAAAAAGATTTAGGTACATCTGGCTTTCCATATATGAACCTTATATTTAAAA
>NW_025903668.1:68175-88008 GCF_018835915.1 Vigna umbellata
TCCAAGTAATCTCAAATGGTTATTAGACACGAGAAAGAGATAGAGGATCCTCGCATGGTCTTAAAAGTTCTCAAACACAATGAAAGAGCATGTTCTTTAGTCTGTATTCTAAATTTCTCATTTAATTAAATTTTATAACAACAAAGCTGTAATATTTTAACAGTAGAAACATTCAGTGAACAAAGATTTACTCAATCCAAAATCTAAGGAAAAGAATTAATTTTTAATATATAAAGAATATTTTAACTGAAAAGAAAAACTAAAGTACTATGCTACTTTTATCTTATAAAACAACAAAATGCATTACCGTGATGCTTTTTGAAATTCAAACAAGAATTTGTAAAACTCTGCAGCAGAACTCTGACCCCCTTGCTCTCTGCATCTTTGTAAGTACTCCATGGCCTTAAATTGGTGAATCACGTATACAAAATGAATAAATTCATCACAACTATTTCAGTAGAAAATAAAATGATCAACATAATACACATGTTCTATGGGCCATCAACTACTTTACATCATTAATGCTTAATATAGTACTGTAATTTTATATTAAACACGCCATTAAAAAAGAGAAAGTTGGAGTCATATTCTACTTCAATTTCAACCAACACTGTTTCATTGTATAAAGAACTTCTTGAGGTACACAGTATACAAATATATTTCATCATTTGAAATTTTAAGATGGTAACATTAAAATGTGATAGAGAAAATGTAAGATATACTTGTCTGTAACCAATTGCTTTAGTTGCAGAATTGGAGTTTGGATGAAGACCCGTATCAAGAAGCCACTGAGCCTCAGACAAAATCCCATCCCTTCCTGCAGTTGAAGAGTAAGAGACTTGTTGCAATCAAATATTCATATATTATTGACAGAGAGCTTGCATGTATTGTTATAACAGCAAGGTATGCACTGTGCCCATGCATGCATACAGGTAGAGAAGAATGCTCTACAAAATGTAGGGGATTCATATACTAATTGAGTGTTTTCCTGTTCGGGGTATACCTAAAAGCATATCTTCACACCGATAATCAATTGATCTATAGAGGTTAAGTCTATGACTAGAAAGGAAAAAGCACATAAACTCATAGTCTAACTCTGATGAGCTGGTTTCTTCCATTCCATCACCGTACGTGTTCATATCAGATATCTCAGAATCATCAGCAACACTACATTCACCCTGTTCCCTGAAAGAATCATATGGTACCCGAAATGCAGAAGGAGGTGATCCACTAGACTGCCATTCGAAAGAAATATACATAAATGGTGAATTCATAAACATATTTCACACAATTCAGTAAACCATGGAAATCATGAATTTGACATATATATCCACAGAAACATACAGGCAAGTACATAATCAGTCGAATACAATGTAGTTCATTTAAAAGAGATAATCGCATAACAACCATTTTACTCCAAAAAAAATGGATATTTTCACTGTGGTTGGTATTCAATATCATCACACATGTGCAGCATATGAAAGAGAGTTTTCTTCAATCTTTCGATAAGATTAGTAGCCAGGATAGAATTTAGAGTTGCATGAGACTATCCTTAACTTGGCAAGTATACCTTAATAATCTCTAGGCTACGCCGTAGTCGATACCAATCATTCACTGCTAGAAATTGAGCCTTTGGGTCTCCTGCTTTTACCACCAACTGTACAGCTGTATCCCAGTCTTCATTCCTCTGTAGTTCAGCTAATTCTTGATTTACTTCAGATGTAATCACTGAAAAAGATTTAGGTACATCTGGCTTTCCATATATGAACCTTATATTTAAAAATTCAAACATAACTCAGGTATAGTGTCCCGCATTAGCGCATCAACAGCTACATATAGAAAATAAACTCAATAACAATGAGATATAACATTGACAATCCATACAGTGAATGCCCATACCGCTTCCTCCATTTGACAGAAGTTTACAGATATATAATACAACCACCACTATGCAACAATTAGAGAATTCAATAAGGAGTAAAAAGTAGTTAACATCAACAAAATAGGTAAAAGACATACCATCTTAAATACAATCCAGTGCCTCCAACAACTATGGGAACACGGCCATTGTCAAGAATACATCTTGTAGCTTGCCTTGCATCCTCAAAAAACTGCCCAGCAGAATAGTCTGATAAATAATGATTAGTTTTAATTAGTCAAAATAGAAGTCCTTCAAAGTTTCAATAACAAAAATCAACATGAGCTATGCAGCACAAACACCTCCCATATATGAAGTGTCACGTGTTGAACACATTTTCAGACAAATCTCAATAGCTTCAATTAAAAATATATTGTCTTCTCAAACACTGGAGTCAACACCTCACTATGAATGGAGACAAAAGTGTTTAGAAAAATCATATTTTAACTTTTAGAAAAGTCAATTTAAAATATTTAAAACATTTCTCAAATTTTGTTTGGTTAGAGTCATTATCATAGAAAAATTACAAAACATAACATGCTGATTTGAAAAGTTGAATATACCTTTGTGGTAAGGTGTAATGCATCTCACTTTGGGACTTTTTTGTAAAGAGATTAAGTGCTTATATTGCAAAATAAATTAATGTATCCCAATAATCTCTTGTGAGGGTCATCACCATGGACGAAAGGTAAACATACTAGAATAAATAAATATTGTTTATTAATATAGATATTTTGTTATGCTCTAATGTTTCCTATATTTCATTTCATTTGTTATGTAGCATCTCAGTGTGCTATATTTTAGACATTAGCAGGAGTATTTGGTGTCCAGATCAAAGAACATGCTTCATAGAAGACACAGGAAAAATTATACTCAGTCCAACATAAAACACACCTTCAGATGGGTGCAGTATGTCAACCAGATGATGTGGTACCTCCTAACAAGAGAAGCAAACAAAACAAAAGTAAATGAACTAAAATCAAAGGTTCCAAAAATGATTGTTCAAGCAAAGAAGAAATACAAAAAGCTTATAACAATCTGGGTAAACCATGCGTTATGTCACAATCGCACACCTTTCTTTCATCTGGGGAAGGCTTTGCAGATCCAACATCAAGCCCCCGATATACCTGTGGTACAATACAAGCAAATGAAGCCACGTGAATAAAGAAAGAGCATTATTTCATACATCATAAAACCAATTACGTATCACCTTTGACATAACTTTTAAAGTAATTATTCCAGAAATCAACATTCTTTAAAGGGAAAGACAATGTAAAGTTTACACCGAATTTATCCGAACTAAACTCAACAAAAACAACAAAACTCGTTCAATTGTTCAATTACAATACACTTACATATTTCCAAACTCATAAATAAATATCGTTTCCAGTCATAGCATCTTCATGAAAAATCAATTTTGTCCCATAATCATAACTTCTCCTTTTACAAAATAATGTGCTGCAACAATTTAAATCAATAATATTTCATCTCATGAAATTATAATAGTGGTAGTAATACTAATTCAGCAGCTAAACAAACTTATTATCCATGATTTTGCCGAATGGCAATTTCCATGGAGATTGCTAACTTTTGAACTTAAAATCCCCAAAACCCTACGAGCATCACTACCACCACCTCATACGCAGTGCAAAAACACGATTGAGGAAAATGGTTGTTTGTGTTCAAATATAATATTACCTGGACAGAGTCTGCACTGACGATTTCGCCGTTGAGGCTCTTAGCGAGTTCCAATGCGAGGCGGCTCTTGCCCGAACCGGTGGGTCCAGAAATGACAATAACCTTCTCTTTCTTCTTCCTTTGGGATGCAGTCACCAGAAACCGCCGCCGGAAAGTGAACGAGCGCTGCAATGGTGGGAATAGCGACCTCCCCGGAAAAGGGAAGCAGGTGCGGAGAGTGCAGACTCCATTGTTAATCATGGTCGAGGTTGCAGTGGGAGTGAAGCGTGCCAAGTTCAAACCGAGGTATATTAAGACTGGATAACAGATATATTGTTTAGGTCATCGTTACTTTTAATTTATCCGTGTTTAGAGTTACAAATTCTGATTTACAAGGGAAAGTAAAGTTGTAAAGAATTTTTTCAAAATAAATAATAATATTACTGATTATTTTTATTCGTATTTATGTTCGCATATTATTATTTAGAGTTTCTACTTGAAGTTCCTTTTTTACAAAAATTTGAAGATAAAGTTGTGAAATTTTAATAAGTGAAAATAGTTCATAAATAAATAAATAAATATATATATATATATATATATATATATATATATATATAAGTTTTTTATCAATTAAAATTAGTTTTAGCATAATCTTTATACAAAACTTTTTTATTTAATTTTAAAGTTCTCAAAATTTCTATAACCTTTTTAATTACAAAATATAATTTATAATTTTGCATATTTAATATATGTCATTAATGATTTGTTAAAAGTAACATTATATACTTAAGAAATTTTTAATTTATTACTCTTACCACCTAATATTTTTGTCTAAATGAGTATAAATGATCAATAGAATTCAACGTACCTACATAAAATAGAGTAGTCTTTACCTCAAGACACACCTTAGTGAATCAAACATGATAGGATTCCCTTTTGAAAAATAATTATACATCACCATTTCAATCATCATAACATCATCAGAGTTTCAAAATCATTATACTGAATTTTGATATAGTTTAAGAAGTCACCGGAATTTGATTCCGGATAAATTTCTCATACCTATTATAGAGGAATTGTTGGATGAGCTGCATGATGCCAGGTTTTTCTCTAAACTTGATCTTCGTTCGGGTTATCATCAAGTCAGGATGAGAGAGGAAGATATACCAAAAACTGCATTCAGAACCCATGAGGGTCATTACGAATACTTGATGATGCCCTTTGGATGGATGAATGCAGCTTCAACCTTTCAAGCACTCATGAATGAAGTATTTCTTACTTTGTTACGGTAAGGAGTATTGGTGTTTTTTTATGACATTCTTGTATACAGTAGTAGCTGGGAAGAACATTTACAATTACTGGAAAGGGTGTTGGGAGTGTTGAGAAATAACCAGTTATTTGCAAACAAGGAAAAATGCATGTTTGGGCAGGAAAGTGTTGAATATTTGGGGCACATTATCTCAATAAAAGGAGTTGTGGTTGACCCGGCTAGATTAGCAGCGTGATGGAGTGGCCTACCCCTAAGAATGTGAAGGGGTTCGTGGTTTTCTGGGTCTTGCAGGCTATTACAGTAAGTTCATTAAGGATTATGGTAAATGGTAAAGTAGCCAAACTCCTCACAGAGTTAACAAAAAAAGATGGTTTTGGTTGGAATGGGAAGACTCGAGAAGCCTTTGAAGCACTTAATCGAAGGATCACCACGACACCGATATTGCAACTCCCAAACTTTGATGAGGAATTTGTCCTAGAGTGTGTGCGTCAGGAACAAGAATTGGGGCTATCTTGATGCAAGGAGAGAGGCTAATAGAGTATTATAGCAAGGCTTTGAGTCCTCGTAATTTGACTAAATCAGCCTATGAGAGAGAACTACAAGTATTATAGTGCATGAAGATGATAAATTAAAGAAGATAATTGAAGAGGTGAAGGCTGGACAGGGTGGGCATGTTCACGCGGGTTACGACTACAAGCAGGGAGTATTATACTATAAAAATCGCCTTATTGTTTCGGAAAAATCAGGAAGGAAGTTTTGAAAACGGTTAGTTATTTTTCAGTAGAGAGGGAGCCATTCTTGGTTTCTCTTTGTGCGTCTTTTATTAGCTGGATTTTTCATACTGCATATATTTGAAACCATGATATATTTCATTTTAATAATTTAAGCCGAACAAGGGTGAATTTGCAGATAAATGTTACCAGGAAAAAAAATAAATACTTGTTTTGCTTCCTGCACCTAGTGTCTCATTCCTGCACCCTCTACTTTCTAAAATTTCAATTATATTGTTGAAATTAATAGAAAAAAAAAATAGTGTATGATTTTTTGTATTTTAATTCTAGTTTCAAATTATATAATCCATAGACATTCAAGATTTATATTTCAGATTATATAATCTGTAATGCAAATTATAAAATAATTTAAAATACAAATTATATTTTAGATCGTAAAATTCATAATGCAAATTTAGAATCAGATTGTATATCCATATTACAAATTTATATTTTGTATAGTAAAATCCATAATAAAATTTGAAAAACATCTAAAATATAAATTACATTTTAGACTGTATTATTCATTCTACAAATTATATTATGGGTTGTACAATTTGTAATACCAATTTAAAAAATAATCTAAAATATAAAATATATTTCAAGCTGTACAATCTATAATTTAATTTTTATTTTGGATTGTACATTTCGTGATACAAATTTAAAAGTCAACGTAAGGGCGTAAGTATTTTAATAAGAAATAATTAAGTTTATTTCACTGAAATTATGGAAGTGCAGAAAGAAAACATGGTGGTGTAGGAAGAAATCTCCAAGGTGTTGAGTTGAATGAGACTTCTGGAATAATGCAGTGGGTTAATTTATAATTGGGCTTATGTAAAAAAAAAAAGAGAAGGAAATTAGTTTTTCCACTCCACGACTACATCTAATTCTCTAGGGAGTTAAAATATCTAAAACACCTATGCTTGAATTTTGAAATTCATAAACATAATAGAGAATTTATTTCTAAAATAAAAAAACTATATTCTAAATTACATAACTTTGAATGCATCTCATATCCAAAAATCTAATCTTGATTGTGTGGAATGAGATACATTTCTAGATTGTAATTCGAACGTGTTTTTCTAAATTTTAAAATAACGTAATTAATGTATTTCTAAATAATGCATAATATCTGAATTACTTAGTTCAAAATTTACTTCTGAATTATATATTTTTAAAATTTAGACTATATTTTTGAATTTTAAATATATAATTCAAAATAATTTTTTTGAATATACAATTTAGAATATTTCCAACCCATGAATAATCTAGTCTTTTCCCTGGATATATGGAGATGTAAGAAAAAAAAACATGGAGGTTATAAAAGAAACACCCAAAAAAGAAATAGCAAATAAGAACATATGCCCAAATTCTATATATATTAACAAATATATATTAACTTTAAATTTAAATATAAAGATGAGTATAGAACAATTAAAATCTCAATAAACAAGAAAATAATTTTATTAAGTGAAAGAAAATAAATAAAGAAGAAGAAATAACACTGTCCATATAAAATAGAATAAACCAACTACTAAGTGATCTTAAAGAGAGAGAAAAACTATTATTTTCTCTTTCGGGTTCTTAAAGGATATAATTTAGCAAGATTGGTAGAAAAATTATTCATTATTGTGAATATTTAGAAAATTTCCTTTTCGGGTAAGGAGAAAAAGTGCTTTTTTTTGTGGTAGAGTCAAGAAAAAGTTAACAGTTGGACCTACCTACCTACGACTAATAAAATAATGTTTGCATAATTTATCCACTTGAGTCAAACATGTAGATGTTGAAAAGAAAAGAAAAAGTCAACAAAATATGGAAGGTTCAATAGAACTGTCAACTGTAACCAATTTGTGCCAACTCATCTATAGCCGATTAATAAATAAAGACATTCAGAAAATGAACACAACAACATTAAGACTTATATTTTTAAATACAAACATTAAAAGGAAAAAAACATCATCATAACAACATTGTAATATTTTACATAGCATATTTACAAACATCATATAATTAAAAACTATACAATGTCATGTGCACATTATTTTCACATTTAGGCAATACATGATTGAATAGTCTAATATTTGAAAGATCAAAAGTAAAGAACAAATAAAAAATTTAATTTCATAAACTCAATCATCAGCTTATTACCTTCTCATAAATCTATTCAGACATCATAACATTATTTCATGTTTCTTTAATGCAAAATTAAAATTTTAGAAAGATAAAGTTACGATGAAATACATAAATAAATAAACATGAACAGTTTACTAATATATTTTCTAATTTATATTAATTAATTTTGTTTATAAACATTTTGATTTTAGAATTAAAAAATGAAATATTAATGATATTTTAAGAAATTTTATATTAAAATATCATATAAAAACCACTTGAAATATTGTCTTTATCTAAAAAAGTGAAAATCTACTTACTCTGAGAATAAGCCACTTTATTCTCAATATCAAATGTCTATCGTATTTTAAGAATTTAGATCATAACATTACACATAAATGAAATAATTATGATATTCGAATTATTTTTATTTTAAATATAATTTAGTGTAAATAAGTATATATAAAATATATATATGTTAGATGAGAAAAAAAATATTCATTATATATATAAGTAATAATTTAATATTAACTTCTGTTTTAATAAGCAATTATTTTTTAAGTATCTTTTTTCACTGAATATATATAAATATCAAGGTAACACATTAATTTTTTTATATAAAAAGATTTTCTTCTAGTAAAAAATAAAATAAAAAATGGTTTAACTAGATAATAATTCCAAATTGTAATAGAAAATTATGACATGTTGTTATGTAAGTAATACGTTTCTTCATATAGAAAAAAATTATAATTAAACAAACCTATGAGAAAATATGTTCATCAATTAAAATATATTTTCTTATTTTTTTTATTTGTTATCCTTTCAATGTCGGTCATGTAATATAAAAAAAAAGAAATATCTATACCATCGGATGAAATGCTCTCACATATTTATAAAATATTTTTTTACACGAAAGATGATTAATATCTATCTATATATATATTACAGCTTGAGCCAATTAATTGAAGTTGTTAATATAAAATAAAATAAAAAATTATTAAAATCGAAAGTGATTGATTTTATTTATTTATGGAATAATGGGATCTTCAATGTTATAAAAATATCTATCATCTTACATTTAAGAAAAGAAAAACAAGTGTTGATGGAAATAAAAGGGTGCCATGTTTGAGTGATAAAAGCTGCATTACGCTTTAGCGCGTTGAAAATCATTGTGAGTCAAACGTCAACCTTTCGCATCCATTCCTTCGTACCTATTTAATTTCGGTGCCTATCTCTTTTGTCCCATTAGTTTATTTAAAAAATACGATTAAATATATCTATAGTATTTTATTTTTATTTTAAATTTTAAAACTAAAGAATATAATCTTTTTAGTTTAGTAACATTAAATTTTTTATATATTAAATTATAATTTAAGTTCGATATAAACATCTCACATATATAGAAATTTAAAATATTAAGAAATTTTAATGAAAATTGAGAAATTAAAAATATATTTAATTTAAAAAATAAAGTGAAGGTGATTTAACATAAAGGATGTTCCTCTTGTGTAATGGGTGAATGTTAAAAGTGATGGGTTGTGAGCCCTCATTTATGGAGTAGGTGGAGTCGCACACAGAGAATCTGACTACCTTCTTTCAAATCACATCAAATACAGTGAATAGGAGCCTCAGTTCCAGAGAATTCAGAGACTGAATCCCAATTAATAAGCCTTCTATGCCATCACATCCCAATGTTCCTTCAATCACAATGGATTCATCTCATCAACCATTTTTAAAATATATATCAAATCAACTATAAATAATTATTTTGTGTTCAAATTTAATTTTGGCTTAAACTTAAAATAATTCAATACCCTTGAAAGCAGAAAACTTTTATAGGAAAAAATTTAAAAATGCTTTCGCATAAAAAAAACTTAACTCTAAAATCAGTCTTTATACATGCTGATGTTAATATTTTCATGTTAATTAAACCTTAAATAATTATTTATTTTCTAAATAAAACATAGAAGACGGATGAAAAAAAAGAGTGCCACACTTATATTGAGTTTTCTTAAACAATGAAATGAGAGACGTGCTTTTCATCCCCAGCCACAAGAAATAACAAAAGGGACTTCTTTGTAAGTTTTTATATATGTCGAAATGAAAGTTATATTCCTCTGAGGAAGAAATTGACTTAAGTAACTAGGTTGTTGTTGTGGACCCTCTTTTATCACGTTCTTAATTTTGCAATTACCATTTGTTCATCAAATTATCATCTAATCTTCATTAGCAATCTATTAGTACGAATAAAATTTAACCAAAGTTATTATTAAAACAAGATTTTAGACGTCAAAGTGATTTAAAAGTGTTATTGTGCAAGTCTTCTTAGTTTAAGGTGATTTAATTAAAGTAATTTAAATTAAAAAAAATGATACAATCTTATAATTTCAACAGAAAGGTTTTATAAGTATTAATGTGATACTAAACCCTAAAAAGAAGGCCATGTTGACACTAAGAAAGAAGAAAAAAGTGAAACTGTGGTATGAAGGCTACAAAGGTGAAGTCAATGAGAACCTTAGGAGAACATAAGTGTATCATTGTCCAAACCTTAGCTTGCCAAAGGCTCTTTATTCACCTACTCTTTTAAGATCACATGGCTACGAGACACATTTTTCTTTCCGAAAACTACAATTAATAAGAGGTTGTTGGTTGAACATCATATTTTATGTATTTAACCATGTCCAGCTCTTCTTGTTCATGTGAGCAAAATCTTGCATACACATGGAAGAACGAAGCACATAATTAGCGTGTTGAAACTCACTTACATACCTATATTGTAATTGATGAATAATAGGATGACATTGCTCCTTCTTTGTTTCTTATGTTCAATAAGTCACCATCTCTTTGCCTACCAAAACCTACATGGACCACTCACCTAAATGCCATAAACTAACCATGTTTATCCAATTAAATTCATGCCACTTATGCTTCTTTCATAATTAAGAACAAAAATAAAAGATGAAAAAAAAGTCTCATAACAATTATCATTTAGTTACAAAGATATGAGTGTCAAAATTGCTATTTTATTTGTTATTATTATCTAATGTTATTTTAATAAAATTATAATCTTAGTCATTAAAAAGATTTTATTTCTCTTTTATTTTAAGAAAATTATGAAATTAACCTAATTAAATTTTTTATTTGTTAGAGTTTTCACAATAGAATAAATTCATATTTGAAAGTAAATTAGTTACTTGAAATATGATATTGGTTAAAAAATAAATTTTAAGTCTAATTCAATCCCATAAATTAACACGTAAGGTGACATTTACAGTCATTTATATATTTTAATTTGACTTTATTACTAGTCAATGTAAGATTTTCAATAGTATATTATAATTTAATTTTATTTCTAATTTGTGTGATTTTTAACACCTTTTTATCGTAAGAGTAGACATATCGAATGATTCAACAATAATATAATAATAAGTAATACGATAAATTAAACACATTGATATTATTTTATAAAAATTTTTGTGTATTTTTCAACACGATCATAATCGATTAATATTTATATACTATAACATATTAATTATGCTTCTTCTATATATGTTATGTGGGAACAAAGTTTTTAATGCATTTCTCTCTAAGTATGGAAAGTTTGAAAAATAGACTCACCTTATTTGTTTACACTTTACTATCATTTCCATGTTCAGTAAATCTCTATCTCTGGTCTCTCTTGCTTTCTGCATCCCAATTTTAATGGTGACAAACGAACCCTAAATAATAATGGAAAAATGGTCCCTGAAATGGCGTGTTCGATGTGATTGCATGTAGTGTTCCCACCTATTCTACATTGAAAGTTTATAAAACTTCAAAATCACATACATGTTGGTGAACAGGGAATCTAGGTAATTGTTTCTGATTTAACCATTAAAGTAAAATTCGAATACAGTTGTGTTAAATATGCGACAAAAAAAATTAAATAGAAAAACATATCTTTAAGAAAGTGCCCACAATGGCAAAAAGCACCAAAATGATGATTTTTTTTTTCAAAAAATGATTAAAACAGACCATTTAAAAAAATTACAAAAATAAACAAATTTTGTCAACTTAATTTAATTTTCGTAAAAAATTGATGTTAGGGCGACGTCACTTTAGTGTAAAGTATTTTTAAATTGAAATTATACTAAGATAAAATGAATTTAGTTCAGATTATTTAAACTGAAAATCATGTTAAGATGACAAGACTTTAATTTAATTTTAGTGAAAGTAGTGTGATAATATTATTGTTTAAACCATCAAATTAATATTATTAAATTAAAGAACTTAAGTATGTTGCTTTTATAATAAACGTAAATTTGCTTTTGTTATAAATACACCAAATGAATTTCGCAATTTTGTTCTGTGTACAATAGATGTAAAAGTCTAAAATAACATAACCTAAAAAGTTTTTCTTGTGATTTAGTGTATATGAACTTTTTAAATCATCATTTAGGCCCTGTTTTTTTAGTGAATTTGAGAGAGTGGATTTGAGGGGATTTGAGAAGATTTGAAGATAAATTTTTTTGTCGTTTATTTTAGTGAATTTGGAAATAAATGAGAGTGAATTTGGAAATAAAATTTGTGAGAATTAGTATAGAATTGTACTGATGTGACAAATTAAAAAAATTTATTTCCAAATTCACTCTCATTTACCTCCGAATTCAGTCAAATAAACGAAAAAAAAAAATTATCTTCAAATCCTCTCCCTCAAATCCACTCAAAAGAACAGACCCTTAAGGCTTGAAAAATAAATTGTTTGAGTTGAGTATGATCAAGCTAATGAATTAATGTGGCGATGTGGTTGTGAACTTGAAATAAGATTAACCAATTTAACTATTAAATGATTTAGTGCATTGTTAATTTTTGGATTAAGCTTTTTAAAAGTTTTTCAATTAATAGAATATGACTTTGGTGAACTTTGAGAGTAGGTTTATTTGCTTGTTTGTAGTTATATAGGTTTTGACTAATGTTTGCTCAATTGAAAATCTAAGTAAAACAAGTTTCTTTTTGTGGTATGATTTTCGGTAATGTGAGGAATTCTCGATTTAGAAAATATTAGGACAAGGCTAATTTTTTTTCTTAATATGATTTTCGCTCAAAAGAAAATGTAGCGAGTCAAAATTCTCTTTTTTCATTAAGATTTCTTACTAAGTGAAAATCCTGACGAGACATTAATTACCTTTTCTATCTGTTATTTCTCAATAAAGACATTTTTGCAGCTGAGCAACATAATAAATGGAGTTGAAAATGTATTCAAAATTAGTCATTGATTTTGTTAATGTTTGTGATATATTGCATTTTGTGAAATGTGTCTGGAAACATAGTTTTTGTTCTGATGTCCTTTGTTTTGTTCTAAAAAAGAATACGTGGTAGAGATACCTCTTATATATTAAGCCTAAAATTTATTAAAGAGGTGAGATATCCTAACTGTAGTGATTATTTACTCACAAATACAGTATAATGGATTGAAAAACTAAAAACTAAAATAAAATCTTATAGTATTTGTTCTGATTTTAAATGCACAAAGTGATATCATGAGAATTAATTATTATTATACATTCCATGTATTGTACGTTTTAGAGTTTTGTATGAGAAGTTGGTGGAAAAAGAAAGATTAAATTTAACTTTGATTCTTATAAAAAAAATCACTCCGACGCTCAAGTCATATATGTTTCATAAGGAAGTCTATATTTTATTAGGATAGAAAATGATGTCTTTTTCTGGATCTTAACCTTATATTTATAAGGCTTATGACAATAAAACTCATTAATTCATATTTAATATGACAATAAATCCAATAATACTTGTTAATATACCATTAATACCATATTTATGTGCAATATGACCTGTCAATCACTCGTAAATAACGTATATTCACATTTAATATGATCATTAAACATATTAATTAACCATTAATAATATTTACCTTTCATGATTGATTACCAAATATATTACAATTAGATAGGATAAAAATATAAGTCTCTCGTCAATATATAAAAAAATTATTAAATAACACGATCCATTAATAATTATTAAATCTCTTTACTATAAAACAACTGAAACCTATTTTTATTTAAATTATATTTATATATTATAAGTACATAATGATTTTAATAGTTCAGAAGATAGCCTCTGGAATATGCATGGTTTTTAGAATATGTTAAATGTGATAATTATTTTGGATAATTGGTAAGTTTTTCAAAAGATATTGAATGTGATAATTATTTTTGGAAATTAATACGTACTTGATGAGTCATTCTTGTTAGATACAAGTGATTTAATAATGGTTTGTTGTATTTGGTTTTTAGTTAGAGAATGTCAACGATGTTTGGCATGAAATGTGAATGATATTAATGTATTTGATTATACATTGTGTGAATATGATGTTTGTGTTGATTTGAGATTGATATTTATATATTAGTTCACCTCATATATGAATTTCTTTGATTGATCTTATTCGAAGATTGTTCTTCTATTAATATTTTAGTTTTATATATATTATTTGGAGATACGTGGTTTGAAGATAATTATAGTAGTAAAAATATGTTCATCAGTAAATTATGTAAAATTAATTTTATTTTTAAAAAATAGTTTTATTTAAAATAATATTCACATATTTTTGAAACAAATAAAACGATAATAAGGCGGTTATTTTTGTCGATCCGACTCGTTGACAGAAACAGTGGGAAAAAGAAGTTGGTACATTGAAATCCCAGAATGCTTTGGTTTTTTTGGCTTTGTTTTCCTGATTTGTTTAACCAATTAATTATCTATCATTTTCTTCTGTCTTCTTATGTAGCTGGGTAGAAGTTGGTGCCACCTTTTATTGCACCACCATTCTTTTAAAACTCACCAAATTATAACATTCTTACAACTATCAAATTTTCTTATAATTTTTTCTAATTATCTTTTTCATCAATGCAGAAAAATGATATATATTTTCATTGAAAACTGAAAATGTCACTTAATTTAATTTTTATAAATCAAATAAAACCTGTAATTATTATGGCGGAAATAACAAAGATTGTTAATTTCATAAAACATCTCATAACCATAATCACTTGAGATGGTTTTCTAGTGCAGATTTTATACTAATTTTTCCTTCTATAGTGTACCTTTGTAAATATATCGAACTTAATATATTTAAAAATATTAAATTTAATGTATTTTAAAAAGTCACACAACAAATCAACAAAAAGAATCTAAATTCCATCGTCTTCTTCATCTTTTCAACAGAATTTCTGTATAGAATAACGTGTGTCTACCAAAACTATTTTATTAGGCACATCCAACCAAGAAGTCCTTAAAACTATGTTAATTTTTGTGAAATTAATTTTATGTTTAACATGATATGTTTGACAAGAAACATAAATTATCAATTAAAATTCATTCATAGAACGTGCAAATTCTTTTATATTATTTACCTCAATTTGTTTAACTGATGTATAAGTTCATTTTACTTTCCTAAAAGACTTACTTAAATTTTTAATCTTAGAAACTGTTATATTTATAATAATTCAAAGTACATTTAAATCTGTTCTATGGGAAATTAATTCAATTATGCCAATTTTAGTAAGTAATCTGTGAAGTAAATAATACATTTAATTAAGAGGGGGATTTAAACACAAAAAGAGGAGGGACCAAGTATGCAAGATAAGAAGACATTTTATTTTGTTGTTAGTTATGGATAAGGAAGAAACTCGTCTTCCAATTGTGTCATATAATATGTGCAAAGTGTTCTGCTTTTCTCTTTGCAAAGTCTTATTTTCCCTATGATGGAAGGAGCATGTTTATGATTCATGGGTGTTTGTTGAAGTGATTAATGACAATAGGTACAACATGGTTTCTTTTCTATTATTTGGTTTTTTAATGGTGACTTGGAAATCATGAACATTGTTTTATTAATTATCTTTCCTATTTTATAAGGTTTGTTTGGAATATAAAATATGATGAAAGTAAGGGATTGTGATTTATGGAAATGTGTGAATCATTACTTGTAAGGATCATTCCCTTACATGCATATGGCATCANAAGTTCATTTTACTTTCCTAAAAGACTTATTTAAATTTTTAATCTTAGAAACTGTTATATTTATAATAATTCAAAGTACATTTAAATCTGTTCTATGGGAAATTAATTCAATTATGCCAATTTTAGTAAGTAATCTGTGAAGTAAATAATACATTTAATTAAGAGGGGGATTTAAACACAAAAAGAGGAGGGACCAAGTATGCAAGATAAGAAGACATTTTATTTTGTTGTTAGTTATGGATAAGGAAGAAACTCGTCTTCCAATTGTGTCATATAATATGTGCAAAGTGTTCTGCTTTTCTCTTTGCAAAGTCTTATTTTCCCTATGATGGAAGGAGCATGTTTATGATTCATGGGTGTTTGTTGAAGTGATTAATGACAATAGGTACAACATGGTTTCTTTTCTATTATTTGGTTTTTTAATGGTGACTTGAAAATCATGAACATTGTTTTATTAATTATCTTTCCTATTTTATAAGGTTTGTTTGGAATATAAAATATGATGAAAGTAAGGGATTGTGATTTATGGAAATGTGTGAATCATTACTTGTAAGGATCATTCCCTTACATGCATATGGCATCATTGCTTGACATTTTCACTATTTCTATTTGGTATGTTTTTTGCAAGTTTTTAATAGGCATAGTTTATTTTTTGTTTGTTAATGTACATTAGTGAAAAAAATAATATTAAATTTAAACATTTTCTTCTTTTTAAGCTATAAATACGTTGAAGGAATAGTTAGACATGGTTGGATACTGATTTGGTAGGGTTGAGATCTCTAGCCCAAAACATTCAAAGTTGTTCGCTCCATCTTGCACTTGCGCTATCTTCTCTCTTTCCCTACATGCTTTTTTTTATCATATGTATATTTATAAATATTATATCGAGCTTATCATTAGGTCTGACTCATTTACTATTAATAAATGACATTATTCTTATTAATTGTCAATCAATGACTATTATTCTCATTAACTGTCCATTAGTAGCTATTATTGCTCAGATTAACTGTCCATTATTATTTTTTTGTTGGAGGGTGGATCGCATGATCCTTGACTGACCGGTGGTCATACCGTACAGAGATACTAACTAAAAGAAGGAAGAAAGGGAGAGAACAAACAAAAAGGAAAATAGGAAGAATGTTTGGAAGAAAAAAAATTGAATTTTATTTTATTTTTTGCATTTTATAAGCTATCATGTGTTGTTTTTTTTATAAACTTAATTTATATTTTTTAATCATAAACATAAATAATTGATGTCCATTTAAATAGGTAGAAAGGTAAAAAAAAACTGAAGTTATTATTACGATGGCTACATTATGCTTAAAAATATTAGTGTTCAAGTTACTAGTGAAAAAGAACTTTTTTTTTTCCGATATCGATCAACAAGTTTAAAAATCCATTATTATTATTTTTATTGAATATTTTTTAACGACAACGACAAAAATTGTTGTTTGAAGAACTGTTTTAATTTTAGTAGAAATCTTATTTTGTAGTAAATATTGCTTAACTATTCATAACTAATAGTAGCCAATTAAATAAAAAATATTTGATAAAATTGGTTAATGTTTTAATTAATTAATAAAATCTCAATTAAATACTAGATCAGAACATATATATATATATATATATATATATATATATATATATGTGATATATTTTGAATTTTTAATTAATTATAGTTGTTTTAATTCACTCTAAATAAGTTATTATCTTAAAATTTATGTTTTTTAATTTTATTCTCATTATAAATATATTTATTTAAAAAATTAATATTGATAGTTTACTTTATTGTTTGGCGGTTTTATATTTGAAAGAAATGAAATTTGATAGTTTTGTAAAATAAAAATTGTTAAAAGAATAATTGCTTCCGATGGAGGGAATATGGTGACAATTTATATTGATAAAATGATTATTTTGTTCACGAAAGTGTACTTTGGAGTTAATTTATTTTTAAAAAAATTAATTTATTCTTTAAACGTGTTTTCTGAACAATTTATTTTGATAAAACGTGTTTTAAAAAATTCTGCGAGACCATTTATTATTAAATTTTAATATTTAAGTAACAATTTGATAATAAGTTCTACTTTTTTCTGAACTAATTTAACTTTTAAAGTTATAAGCAACTATACAATTTTTAGCTCTAAAGGCTTGAAAATAAGGAAATAAATGAAAGATTACTGAAAAAAAAAGAGCTAAAATAACAGAACACTCCTCGGAATTTGTACGTTACATTGTACAGTGTCGTGGGTAGTTGTTAGGTGGTGGTTTGATCACTTCAAACACCAAGATAAACTCAAACCGATGGTCCCTCGTTATACATAGATTTATATAAACGGAAATATTTTTTTAATAATTTTTTTACAATAGTTTCGTTTATATTAATGTGATAGTTGATGATTGGTGCGTTTTAAATATAAGAAATAATAATAAAATAATGATATATAATATATTGATGTTACAATATCATATTTTTTGTATAAAAAGTTAAAAAGTATAACAAAGATTGTTTTGTCCTCACAAGAAGTTCTTTTCAGGAAAACAGTGATGGAAGTTTTAGCAATCACCGAACCACCCAAATGACTAACACCTAATAAACACAAAAACGTGATGTTTATAGAAGAACGTTTAGAACATGAAAGGTCAAAAAGAAGTACTAAGTAAGGATGTTACACTAATCAAAAGAACATGGTGTTGTATTAAAATCAAACTCAAATTCTACCCTTACAAGAATGCGTGTGTATGGTTGATGAAACGAGTCAAACCAGTACTGGCAAAGGCTTTTAAGAAAAGGTGTTATAATGGTGCAAAAGTTGCATAATCTTGTTACATAATTTGGTGTAATTTATTGACTTTCCTGGTCCATACAGTGTATACAGAAAAATAAAAAAATACGAAACTGTAGCCTCTATTTACTGCATTATATCTAAGTCCTAAGATATTAAACTATCACCAACAGCTTACGTACACTCCATCTCATAAATGCTACAAGCCCAATTCTGTGCTTATATGAAGACCCCAAATGGCCATAAGAAATCGCCCACCTCCTTCTGTCTGCAACTGCATCATCTGAAACTCCTTATTTCACCTCTCTCTATTTCTCTCTCTCTCTCTCTCTCTCACACACACACACTAACATTAATAGTATTGTCATATACTATTTTCTGCAATGGAGTTGGGAAGCATACTGCACTTTCTTCAAGACAAGACCATTTTGATCACTGGAGCCACTGGTTTTCTTGCCAAAGGTATGTCATGGTGCTAACTCTCCCTTTCTGTGTTTCTGAAACCTTTTTTTCACTTTTTGTTCAAAAGGGTACACAACAATGGTATGTTACATACAGTATTTGCATGATATACTGTCATGATGTTGTACTAATGTCAATGTGTGTTGCAGTTTTATTGGAGAAGATATTGAGGGTCCAACCAAATGTTAAGAAGCTCTACCTTCTCTTAAGAGCTGCAGACGCCAAATCTGCAACTCATCGCTTGCACAGTGAGGTAAATGCACAAGATCAGTTTCTGCTCTCTGCAGTTCTTTTTTAACCTATTTCTCATCGTTTTAAGGATCAACTTCTATGATTGTCATAAGCCAAACTAATTTAGGTTTCAAGTCGATACGTAAGTGTTGAACATCTTTCTGGAAACTGAATCTAACTTTGAAGAACTGCATTATTTAAACATTCTACTAGAAAGGGTATATATATAATAGTTGTCACTCGTCATAATATAAGTAAGATCGTGACTAATACCTCTTAAATTTTGTTTTTTGCTGTAGATCATAGCGAAGGATCTGTTTAGGATATTAAAGGAAAAAGTGGGTGTAAATTTTAACTCTTTCATCTCGAAAAAGTTGACTCTGGTGCCTGGGGACATTTCTCGTGAAGATTTAGGAATTGAAGATACCATTCTAAGGGAAGAGATTTATGATCGAACAGATGTCATCATAAATTTAGCTGCAACAACTAACTTTGATGAAAGGTATAGTGTATATATATATATATATATATATATATATATATATATATATATATATATATAGATAGATATAAATATATATAAACACTAAAAGT